>VSMD01123484.1:0-18622 GCA_008750895.1 Mirza zaza
AGTATTTTAAAATAAGGGACAGGGAAGAAATTATATTGGACTACCCACTAAATGCCACAGGTTTTGTCAGGCACTTTACATATATATATTAGCTCCTTTAATCCTCTGACACAGGCATTGTGGTCCTCATTGATAAATGAGAAAACTGTGATTCAAAGTTGTGTGATGTTCAGCTCTAGTAAATGATGGCACCTGGGCTTGAATTCAACTTTAGTCCAAAGCTTATACATTTTCCAGTACCATGTGCTGTCAGATATTTGTAAAATATTTGATACAAGGTAGATTCCTGTTGTGTCCAGTGATCTGAAATACAGGTGGGAAGTTAGGTCTTGAGAAACCTGTAAAGAGTGACTTTCTGGCCACTCCTGTTTTTCACTTCATTCATGGTCATGTGACTGGAGTAAGACAATGCCACTAACCCCTGACAATAAATGATTCCATTTAGAGCCATTCAAAAGTAATACACAACAATTCATAGTGCCTGAATTTCATGGTTAGGTAGGGCTCCTAAAGGCTATCAGCTTTTCTTTTGTTCTGGAAATTCAGCTGAATCAGTGATGATTTTAGTGTCCTAAAATATTTTCTGTGATAGCAAATGCTTGTGTAGTAAGGGACAATAACATTGTTAAGAGGTTAGAAGCACAGTCATTAGAGTGAAACATAGCTGAGTTGAAATCCCAGGTCTACCACTTACCTGTCTGGTGTGTGACTTTGAGTGACTTATATATGTAACCTAAGTAAACTTAGTTGTCCACCTGCAAAGCAAGACAAATAGCTATGCCCACTTTATAAGGCTGCTGAGGGGATAAAGTAACACATGAGTGACTTAGCCCAGAGTGCCTGGACTGTTTTTAATGTTCAATAAATGTGAGCTAACATTACAACCTTATAGACTTTGGGTTAATTCATGGGACCTGATACATAGTAACGCCAGATTAGGAAGATGTGATTTGGTGAGAAATCTTGTGGCTTATTGTACCTATTATCTACCTGTCTGTCTATCCACTATCATCTATATCCATCTATTTTTTAATAAGCCGATGGAAGAGAGAAAGAGGAAGTTTCATTTGGCATGTAGACTTCACCCATGTCTTTTTAGTGTCCCTGTACCAAGTACCCAGTGGCTGCTAATCCAGATAACAAAAGTAAAAGACAAAGCAAGTTATCCTGGCTCAGGTTACTTTGTGTTTTGTAGCCTTGGGAAGATTCTCATAACAGAATAATATGGACTAAGTTTTCTTTGTCCTGAAAAGTATAAACACACGTTCTCCTGGAAGGTATAAATGGGGTTGAGGGGGTGTTCATGCGTTTTTGTTGTGTTGAGGGATTGGAGTAGGGGTGACAAAGTGAGAAAAGCTAATATTAATATTTGATAGGTAATATTAAAATTTGATTCAAAATAGAAAAGCTATGCTACCAGAAAAAAAAATCTGTGAATTAAAGCAATGAAACACATTCTCAAGATAATCGGGATTATATTCATGTCAGGGCAGTATTGAGTTTGGAATTATAGCTAATAATGTATATTATCGAGTAATTATAATTTTTTAGACACTCAGAGTTTCCTGCTCTTGAAAGAGCACTGATGATTTCTGCCAGCTTTCCCCTCTGCTTTAGGTCAACTGATTGGCAGGTGATTGTTTTTGGCCAGAAACAGGGAATTGACCAAGTAAAAGTGTGCAAATATTTTTTATTTGGTATTATTATTAGAATGCTTCAGTATTCCTTTTTATGTATAGACTAGCTTTTGTCTGCCAATATAGGTTACAAGTGCTTTGTAAAGTGAAAAGCAATACATCAAAATTAATTTTTGTACCTTGAGTTGTGAAATGGAAAGACAATCTTCATCATTTGAAAACATTGATTTCCTAAAATACTAGTTTATGTGATAATGGAATGTGATGATAATTTTTAAATTATGGACAGATAAAAGCTAAGTAGCTTTTTAGAAAGCATTTTTATGCATTTCACATCAGATCTCTCCGGGGGAGTCTTTTACAGCAAGGGGTTGCATAGACATCTCTTTACATCATGCAGTGAAAAAAAAAAAATAAGGAAGAAGAATCTACTCAAAAATGCAGAAGAATTTGAGACTTAGAGGAGACAGAGGTTGTTAAAATAATCTAGATACCTCAACTGCAAACGAGAACGTTCTTACTTGAAATGTGTCCTGTAGTGCAGTACTTACAAATAATGTCAGGGAGGAAACTAGAATGACTTCCTTTTTCATGTTGCAGAAAGCAGAAGCCACTGGAGAACAATGGCCAAGAGGCAGACCTAAATGGGTGCATAATAAGATAGTATTGATTTCTGGGGGTTTTTTGGTAAAGAAAATTTTCTAGTTTTTTAAAGAGAAAAGTTGTATTCATAAATTACATGAATTTCTATGTTCTGGTTTGACAAATCTTTGAAAAAAGGGTTAAGGCAAGTGATAAAGTATCAACACTTCTTACCATTAGGCTCCAGGTGTTTACTCAGAACACTTTCCTGTCCTGAGGTGACTCCTTTTTCTTTCTCTTATCTACATCAAGAGTCTCCACTTTTCCTTCAAAGGGGGCAACAATGAGGTGACTTGTTTAATAGGATGGATAACTAAAGTTAAAGGGTACAATGAAACCTTGGATATTGATTACAAATAGTCATAAAATTCAGACAAAATGTTAATGAGACAACTTTACAGTGTTTTCTTCTCCCATCTCCCCCCCTTCCCATTTTTGTTTTCTTTTTCACAT
The DNA here is from genome assembly GCA_008750895.1 of Mirza zaza. Lineage (NCBI taxonomy): Eukaryota > Metazoa > Chordata > Mammalia > Primates > Cheirogaleidae > Mirza > Mirza zaza. Next base: position 2,733 of record VSMD01123484.1, read on the forward strand.
TGTCTTTGTTTGGAAGGGTTCAATTTGCAGCTTTTCCTGTTTCCCTTAGTAATTACTCTCTATGTACTGACATTGGAGACAAGTTGCATCCACCAAAGTGCACTTGGTCCAACAAGCACACAGATTCTTAACCTTTTGAGGCCAAAAATTCAGTGATTGCTGCAAAACTTCTGTGCACTAAAATAAAATCTTTAGGCTCCCCTCTCCACCATCTCACTGAATGGACCTCCTTTTAGCCAAGAGGGTATTCTAAAACTAAATTCCCTGTCACAGGAAGGGAGGTCAGACATGCTTCATCTAGCCCCCCTCTCTTCTTGGAGACATCCTTTGTAACCTACTAATAGGTGTAAGAGTATAGAAAACACACCTTCAGGTCCTCAATTTATAAAACGAATTTATGTCCAGTGGCTTCTCTCTGATAAACAGTTCCTTCTCTCATAACATTCCAAGCCTTTAGACAAAGCTTCAAGTCTTTAACCAATTACAAGTGAAAGAATCTTTAAACCCACCTATAACCTGTAAGCACCCCCTCCCCACTTCCTGCTTCAAGATGGCCCACCTTTTCAAGCCAAACCAATGTATGCCTTCCATATATTTATTTATGACTTTATCTGTAACCCCTGTCTCCCTGAAGGGCATAAAATCAAAGGGTAACCCAACCACAGTCAGTCCACTTGCTCAAGGCTTCTTTGGCTCCAGGTCATAGTCCTCAAATTTGGCTCGGAATATATCTCTTAAAATGATTTTACAGAGTATGGCTTCTTCTTTGTGGACAAGATTGGCACCCAGACGTGAGGCTCAGAGAAGACTCAGGACTGCAGAAGGAGAAACCCGAACTCGGCGCCAGTTACCTGCATGGCCCTTTTGGCCCCTCTGACTCTGAGCCTCTCCTTTGGTGGAACCGGTAAGTCCTCCTGAGCTCCAGACCTCCCATTTTTGGTTGTTGGTCTTCTTTTACCCTGAGCTGGTTCTTTTCCAAGGAATTGTAATTTGGGGTCCTGATTTAAGATTTGGAGGTGCATTCTAAAGGGTCTTCTCCATTGTCTTTTCATCCTAACATTTCTCTGAATTGGCATTTCTGTGCATTTGTGTAAGAGGAAACTTAGCTGTCTTATTTTATAGATAAATGGGAGACTGAGTTTCCCAGCTATGAAGACAAGGGGCATTTTACTCCTCCCAGCCAAAAGGCAGCCCTGAGTGACCAGGGTCCTGAGTGGGAGTTGCCTGGGGCAATTCCCTGAGGCATGAGTGGCCCTATAGGGAATCCCGCAACAAATTAACTAAAAGAAGCCTCATCCAGGAAACACATATAAGGGCTGATCAGTCTGCATTTTGAACCCCCTCTTAGGTTCTAAACTCCCAAAGACAGAAACTGATACGTATAAAAGGGTGGTGAAATTCAAATGGCCCCACCCACAGTCAGCACACTGTGATCTATGACAGTGTTTGGCTGCTTCTTTTAAAGAAAAATGGAAATAAATCCTTCAAAAATGAGGAGAGACGTGGAGAATGACCCCCTTCCGGCACTCCAGTGGGTTTGCGGCACCTCCACTTGCAAGTATTTTTGTAAATGAAAAGGTTCCAAGGCATGCCAGGTTTTCTAGGGCTCCACCTGTTATAGCCAATTCTCGTGCACAAGTTTTTGCAGAAGGGCAAATTACATCAAGGAAAATTCAGAGCTCAAATCCCCCCACCTACCACTATAGAATTAAAATGTCTCTCATGCTATTTCTCTTTTGTTTTCTGGGTACTCTAAAACCTGCTGATTTTTCTATTCATGTTACTCATTGTTTATGGTGTTTGCAATGGAAGGGTTACCTGGAGATCCTGTTGCCAGTTGTAGCTAAAATGCAAAAAAATGAAAACTCATTTTGAACTGAAGGAAAAAAAAGGATAAAGAGTTTTTTTTAAAAAATCAAACTGCCATGATATGGCTTTACTCAAAATTTTCATCCACAGGCCTAATTAGATTACCTTATCAGGGCAACTAAAGTTTGCCATGTGAACAAGCTTCAGTTTCATGAGAAGTAACTTGGATCCTGCTGCCTTTTACAGACTGGTGAGCTGTGTTACCATCTCATGGCTAGAATTCTAGGGTAAAATCTATTAGAGCTTTGTGTGCATGTATGTGTGTGTCAATGTATATGTTTAAGTATGTTGTGTGTATGTCCATGTATTACTCTTTGTGCTTTCATGGTTTCCGACTGCCTTAAAAATATGGGAGCACTAATAAATTAATTAAACAAATCCAAATGGTTCACGTGAATTTAGTAATCCTTGGTAAATAAGCTGGATTATTATTAAAAAATAAAAAGGTATTAGTAAAGTAACAGTAAAAATGTTTTCAAATTGTCAACATCCATTTGTTTTTGCCTGGGTTTTACTACACATTTTTGGTTCTTGAGGTTTCAACATTTGACATAAAGGTTATAAAACTATAAACTCAGCCAAAGACAAAATGATCTGTGTTCATATGACTCTTGATAAGTAAGGTAAATTCACTATTTGGTCTAATCAAAATCACTAAATCTGAGTTACCAACAAAAAAATGACTATGTGTTTAAATTTAAAATTGTAAACGTGCCTAAGTGTCAGCAAATTAGAATAAATAGAACACCATGTGGATAGAGCAGAAAGATAGACTCAGGGTCAAAGGTTTATGAAAATATTTTGGTTTTTGTCATTTAATCCTAACTGCAGGTATAGCTTCTTTTGACTGATTCAATGTCTGTAGAAAGGTACACAAAACATGTTTCTAACTCACTATCTTCTGATATTAACAGTACTGTTCGGGATTCAAAGTTGTCCTAGAAGTTGTAGTTAGCAGAGCTTAAATTGTAAGCTTTAGGTGTCCCTTGATCTTGTCCATTTTTGTCTTACTCTTTACAGGCAAACCAGTGATGTGTACATTATGTTGCTGTAACAAAGTTTTTGCCTAGAAATAATTCCTAAACTGTTAACTTTTGTATAGTAATTTATTTTAAGGTAAAAAGTGAATGATTGTTAAAATCCAAAGAGAATATCAAAAGAGTCTTAGTCTTTAGAAAAAGTGCATGTACTCAAGTATACACCCAAGTGGAGAAAAAAATGTTTTGAGACTAGATTGCTTTTAAAACAGCTTAATCTTGATCTTCATGTAAAAAACATGTTACCACTTTGTGTGATTGTTTGAGGTGCTAAGGATTGGTGCTGAAAGAATTTTTCAGTCTACACTCATGTGATCTTCTGTTGCTGGGGCTCAGAAAACTATCCTAAAATGAAGGCTTCGGAAGCAAAAAGTTTCTCACCTTGCCTTGAATGCCTGCCTCTTGTACCAATTCTTCCCTGAAGCTAGCCAGAGAAATCAGAATCCCTGTTCCCCAAGGCAGATCATAAAGGCCAGGACTCGTTTTTTCCCGAAGGTTAGCAATAAAATGTAAAATTACTCTATGTAAAAACTGTCCATAAAGCAATTATCTGACCTACTTTGTTTTACTGTAAAACCCCATTCCAGAAACCACCTTGCCCTGCACACAGAAGGAAGGAATGCACACTCAGAGAGGCAAACAGAGTCTAAATATAAAAGCTTTGCAGGGTTCTGCCACTCAGCTGTTAGAATTAGCTCACACTCTTTTTGCCCAATCGTATTTTGTCTACACCACTATGCATACTTTAATCATAGAAATGGATAATTTCCCCTACATTTTTGAGTGTCATTCTGAAGACATCCATGAATAAGTTAATTCTTTCTCCTATTACTCTTCATGTCAGTAAATTTTCAGGAATTCTTCATGGGAACAGTGTCCTTGGCTCCCAAATTTTGGGAGCCATAGATGCTTTGATTCCTATGACGTCAACAGATACTGTTTTAGAATTTGGTGTTTTGGAAGTATCTAATTAAAGAATACCTCTAAACAGAATATTCTTTAATGTCTACTGTGCTTTTAAAATTTAGAAGTGATATTTGTTTAAATAACAAGTCTTATTAAAATACTCATTTGTTTTTCTTGGTAAGATTTATGAGATTAAAAGAAAAAACAATAATTAAAACTATATTTTGATCCCTGTTCTGTTCTATGTATCTAATTTACAGGGTTGTAAAAATGGTTAACAAAAAAATAAACTAATAACTGGAATCTAAGTGAACTGCTGAGGTAAATAAATTAGAAAATTAGGTAAATAGAAATGGAATGAATACAAATCAAATTGTCATATAATTTAAAATCTTAAAGTCATCATGTTAAGTTAAAGAACATCATAATAAAATGTCTGAGTCACGTATAAGGTAAAATACGAGGATTTTAGTTCTTAAACATAAGTTTAAGCTTATATACCTTGATATCTTATTTTTATATTTAGGAATGCTAAGAAAATTGGTGACTGATAACAGTTCAAAGTTACTTTAACTTCCTACATTTTTCCTAAGAGTTGATATTATGATTAATATATGTAATTAAACCTGCTAGATAGAAGGGAAACAATGTTATCTAATTTATTGGTTTTGAAACCACCTTAAATTAAGTAAATGATAATTAAATTAAGTGGATATCGAAGGTTATAAAAGCTTTATAAAAATCTTACAATCAAATTGGTTAAAATTAGATGGATTAGTTTAAGATTTTATTAAAATTAACTTTACCATTAATACTCTAATACAATGAAAAATTTGACTTTCTCTTTTGACCTAGATTTTTATATGATATTAATAGAAATAAGAAAAGAATTTAGGAATAACAAAAGCTTTTTGTGTTCATCATTGGAATAAACTGCAAAATCGAGGGAGGAGAGAAACAGATTAAGCCTGTCTCCTCATTAACTTGTGCTTTAGTCTGTCTGTGTTAGTTCTCATAGTTGTTTGAGAAACTGAGTCTCCTCTCTATCAAAGAATAAGATTTTTGCATTTTAAAAATATTTGGATCATAAGTTTCACTAAGTAAATGTCTATAATTTTATAGTAACCTGCAATCCTTTTTCATGACAAGTGTCTTACAATGAACAATTCATGACCTCCTGCTCTTGAAGCTTTCACTAAAATTTAAAGTTAGTAAAAATCAGAATTCTAGTCAATGCATGTGATTTTATATAAAATGTATGAAAGAATAAGATGTTTTTAATAAGAAATTATAAAACAAGCATAAAATGTGTTCTTATTACAATATATAATTTTGTCTAATTCAGACATTGAATCAAAATATGGATTTAGAAACAAAATAGAAAGTAAGTTGTAAGAGAAAAATGTAAAATAGCAATGAATATAAAAATATATTATTGATAAGAAAGTTAAACAAAGTTTTTAGGCATGTTTTGTAGGTAGTCTATGCAGGTTGGGATAAGGTTTATAAAGGGAATTTATCAAGGAATTTTGTATGTGGTCTAGTTGGCTATAATTAAAAAAAAAATTTTGTTTAAAACAATTTTCTGTAGATATTATTTTCCTCTTAATGAAATGACATGATATACTCATTTTGATTCTATAAACTGTTTCCTTTTTAATTAAAAAAAAAATAGCACTACCGAAGGTTTGTCTTTATTTTTTGGTAACTGGCCTAAAAAGAAGTAAAGATTTTATGCTTTATCAAGATAATCCCTGTGCTCTCTTTATTAGGTTTTGACTAACTAGAAAAACTAAACTTTAAAAGAGTTAAGGTTACACCCATATAACTCACTGAATCACCTTTAAAATCTTTTGCTTACTATCTCTCTTGGTGAAATAAATGACCCTTACTTTATAGTAGCTTGTGATTGTATTCGAACAAATGTTTTAAACCTTTGATATTTGACAAACTTTCCAAACCCAAATTCTAAATCCAGCCTTTTGACCTTAAACTAGCTTTTTATATATTAGGGCCACTGAAAGTCTAAGACAGATATTAGGTTTATCTGGCACATTAAAATCATTCAGGAAACATTTTCAAAATGAAATGGCATTTAACTTTGGGTTATATTTGTATAAGTATGTTATTAATATATGTGCTCATATTATAAAATAGTGATATATCTTGGTGTATGTTATCAACAATAACTATGGTTATGTTTAATTGCCATGTGCCATAAAAATAACCAACTTGAGTTGCCAGTTGTTTCTTTAACCATGACTAGTCTAAGAGTTTTTGTTTTACTTTGATTCATCTCAGAAAGTGTTTTAAAACTGGCTAAGTCCAAAGTCTATTTCTTTAAGAAAAGTCATGGAAAGGACTGACAAGTTCTCTTGAATACAGGCTTCTGATAACTTTGGAGATATATACCTTTGGACTAAAACAAAACAACCTTCCAGGACTTCAATTAGAAAGCTGATAATGGCCATGAGTATCCCTAACTCAACCTCAAACACAAGACAAATTAATTGCATGGGACCAACTAAATTTCTTATGATTTTTTATTTAGAATGTTACTGATTTTCTTGCTTTATTTTCCAGAGTCCTGACAAGTTTTAAGTAAATAGCAAATTTACCTGATATCTCCAGAACCTAATACTATTGACTCTGCCAATGCAGTGCTGAAACATTCTCTCTCTAGGCCCAAGGACTATCGTGGAAGAGGGGGCATGTGAGATTATAAGGGCCAATTCAGAGGGACCAAATTAATTTAGACCTTCCAGGTCAAGAAGGGGCACCCAAAAGCCTAAACAAATACTAAGAGAAACTTTGTCTTTCCAGGCCGTGTAGTGCAGACATCCATCCCAATCATAAAATTTGTTTTTCCTGCTTTCTGTAGACTTCAAACTTCCTGAGGATAATTGTTCTCAGTTGTAGGTTTCTGTAAAAGGAGATGTAACAAGTAATTTATCAGCCACCCTAGTATAAATTACTAAAGAGGCTAAAATATTGTGACACAATAGAGGGCTCTACATTTTCTTAGCTTAAATGTTAATGGTGCTTATATTTACTACAAGTCTACCACTAAATCCAAGAATACAGTAGCTCAACACTTACAGATAAATTAGTTTTGTAGCCTTGCCTTTGACATTTTGGTTTTGTCTCTTATGTTGTCTAGAAGGGTTTAAAATGTTGATGAGTGCCTGCCTACTTTCAACCCTGTTTGGCCTAAATATTTAACTGGCTGTAAGCCCTTTTGCCTATTTAGTCCTCTTGGCCACAAGGGTCCCATGTAGGGACTGGACGGACCCAGGGCAGGTAGCCACACCACCCTGGCAATGGATGGAACAAAGTAAAAGTTGGACCATAAATGCAGCCTCTGGCACGTCTTGGCCTAAAGTTGGGAATTGTGACCTACAATAAAATCTTAAGGCTAGCCCGCCACCAGCTGACTGAATGGACCCCCTCCTGGCTAAGACAATTTCCTAAAACTCAATTGCCTGCCACAAGGAGGGATGTCAGACATGCCTCTCCTCATCAGGTAATCTTGTTATTTACTTAAAATTTGTCAGGACTCTGGAAAACAAAACAAGAGAATCAATGATGTTTTAAATAAAGTCTTTTTATAAAAATTGAGCTCGGTCTCATGAGGTTGAGTTAGCCATACTCATGGACATTGCAGCTTTCTAATTGGAGTCCTGGAAGCTTGTTTTGTTTTAGCCCAATGGTATATAATCTCTAAAGTTATTAGAAACCTGCATTTAAAAGAACTTGTCAGTCCTTTCCATGATTTTCCTTGAAGGAAACTTTGGACTTAGCTAGTTTAAAAAAAATACTTTTTGAGATGAATTAAAGTAAAATAAAATTCTTAGCCTAGTTATGGTTAAAGAGACAATTGAGAAAGCTGGTTATTTTTGTGGCATACAGTTATTGAACATAATAACTATAATTATTACTGATAACATACACTAAGACACGCCAATATTTTACAATACTAGAATTTATATTAACAAGATACAAATATAACCTAAACAAAGTTAAACACCATTTTATATTTGACAATGTATTCTGTATGGTTTTAACGTGCCAAATAAACTTAATATGTTTGTCTTAAAATTTCAGTGTCTCTAATACAAAAAAATGTAAATTAAGGTCAAAAGGCTGAATTTACATTTGGGTTTTGGAATGTTTGTCAGATATTTAAGGCTTAAAACATTTGTTTAAATGTAATAACAAGCAATTATAAAATAAGGGTCATTTATTTATCCAAGAAATATAGTGATCAAAAGATTCTAAAGGTGATTAAAGTAAGTTATGTGGGTGTAACCTTCACAACTTTAATTATTCTTGTTAGTCAAAACCCAATAAACAGAGTATAGGAGTTATCTTGATATAGTATAAAAGTTTTGTTTTTTCCTAGGCCAATTACCAAAAAGTAAAGAATAACCTTCTGTGTAGTGTGATTTTTTAAAAAAACTAAAAGGAAACAAGTTATAGAATTAAAACAAGTACATTATGTCATTTTATTAAGAGCAAATTAATATTTACAGAAAACATTTTGTTAACCAAAATTTCTTTTAAATTGTAACTAATTGGACCACATACAAAATTCCTTAATAAATTCCTTTATAAACTTACCACAACCTGCATGGATTATAGACTAGTTATAAAATGTCTAAAAAACTTCTGTTTAACCTTTCTTATCAAAAAAATACATTTTCATATTCATTGCCTTTTTTATATTTTCTCTTATTCACAAGTTATCTTTTATTTTCTTTCTAAATCCATATTTTGATTAACTTTAAAGAAGCTTTGAATTAGACAAAATTATACATATTTAAGAAGAACACATTTTATGATTATTTTACAGTTTTTCTTATAAAAAACATCTTATTCTTTGGTACACTTTATATATAGAATCACATATACTGACTAGAATTTTTATTTTTAGTAACTTTAAATGTTAGTGAAAGTTTAAAGGGCAGGATATTATGAATTATTTTTCATAAGACACTTGTCATGAAACAAGACTGTGGGTTATTATAAAATTATAGACATTTACTTAGCCAAATTGATAATTTAAATATTTTTAAAATAAAAAATCCTAGTCTTCGATAGAAAGGAGACTTAGTTTCTCAAACAAGTTTAAGACCTAATAGACAAAAAAAAAAAAAATAGAGCTAATAGACAGACTAAAGTATAAAGTAGTAAGGAGGCTGAATCTGTCTCTTCTCCCTGCTTTTTGAAGTTTATTTTAAAAGGTGAACAAAAAAGTTTTTTGTTATTCCTAAAATCTTTTGGATTCCTATTAATATTATGTCAAAATCTAGGTCAAAAGAGAAACTAAATTTTTTATTGTATTAGTGTATTAATGATAAGGTTAATTTTAATATAATCTTATAACCAAATCCATCTAATTTTAACCAATTGACTGTAAGTTAAGATTGTTATAAACCTTTCATAACCTTTAAATTTTATATTCATTTAATTTTAATTATTATTTACTTATTTAATTTAAAGCAGTTTTAAAACCAATAAATTAGATCAAATTATTTTTAACAAAACTATTAATATTTATGTCTTATACTCTTTTCATTAAAAAATTTTTTTACCTAAAATTGTTTCCCTTTCATCTAGAAATTTCAATTACATATATTAATTATAATATCAACTTTTAGAAAAACTCATTAAAGTTACTTTGAACTGTTATCAGTCACCAATTTTATTAGCATTCCTAAATATATTTAAAAATAGATATCAAGGTATATAAACTTTAACTTAAGTTTGAAATGTATTAATCAGTCAGACATTTCATGTTCATCTTAACACAACATGACTTTAAGATTTTAAATTATATGAAAATTTAGTTTGTGTTTTCCCATTCATATTTATCTAATTTATCTAATTTATTTATTTATTTTAGTAGTTCACTTAGATTCCAGTCATTAGTTTAAGTTATTTTTTGTTAACTATTTTTATACCCTGTAAATTACATATATAATACTGAACGGGGATCGATATAAATTTAATTGTTTTTTTTAACTCATAAATATTAACCGAGAAAAACACAGGTATTTTAATAAGACTTGTTATTTTAAACAATGTAATAACATGTTTAAATTTTATAAACATAGTAGACATTTTAGAATATATTCTGTTTGAAAGGTATTAGCTAATTAGATCCTTCCAAAACACCACAACCCAAAACAAAATTTATTGATATCAAAGGAATCAAAGTGTCCTTGGCCCTCAAAGTTTGGTCAAACTATAGGGAGCAAAGGTCACTGTTCCCATAAAGATTTGCTGAAAATTTTACTGACATGAAGATTGATAGGACAAAACTAAAAACTCATACATGGACGTCTTCAGGATGAACGCTCAAACATGCAGGGAAAAATGTTCCTTTTTATGTTTAAAGTGTAGACAGCCATGTAGAAATATGGTTGGACAAAAAGGATGTGAGCTAATTCCAACTGGCTGACCGAGGAACCCAGCAAGGCCTTTCTGTCTGGATTTTGTTTGGCCTTTTCTGACTCTGCTTTCCTTCCTTCTGGGAGTAGGGCAGGACCCTTCCTGGAATGGGGGTTTTATAGTAAAACAAAGTAGATCAGATAATTACTTTATGGCCAGTTTTTACATGAAATAATTTTAGGTTTTAGGGGTTAAGCTTTCAGAAAAAGGGGTTCTAGCCTTTATGATCTGCCTTGTGGAAGAGGGATTTTGATTTCTATGACTAGCTTTAGGAAAGAACTGGTACAGGAAGCAGGCAGACAAGACAAAGTCACAGAATTTTTGCTTCTGAAGTCATTTTAGGATAGTTTTCTTTTCTTTTCTTTAAGAGTAATTGCTCCCATTTTATTTTTAAAAAATTATTTTAGTTTTTTTAGGTCCTTGGTCTTTCCATATAAATTTTAGAATAAGCTTTCTGAGCTCCATCAACATGATATTACTTGATATTAGACTGAAAAAAAAAAAAACTTCAGCACCAATCCTAAACACCTTAAACATGACAAATAGCTGTAACATCATTTTTTTTTTACATGAGGATCAAGATGAAGCTGTTTTAAAAACAGTCTAAATAGTCTCAAAACATGTTTTCTCCACTTGGGTGTACACTTGAGCACATGGAGTATTTCTAAAGAGAAAGCCTGTTTTGAGATTTTCTTTGGATTTTAACAATCATTCACTTTTTACCTTAAAATAAATTACTATACAAAAATTAACAGTTTAGGAATTTTTTCTAGGCAAAAACTTTGTTACAGCAACATAATGTACACATAACTGGCTAGTCTGTAAAGAGTAAGACAAAAATGGACAAGATCAAGGGGCAACTAAAACTCAATTTAAGCTCTTCTAACTACAGCTTCTAGGACAACTTTGAATCCCTAACAGTACTGTTAATATCAGAAGATAGTGTGTTAGAAACAGGTTTTGTGTACCTTTCTACAGACAATCTATCAGTGGAAAGAAACTGTATCTGCAGTTAGGATTAAAAAACAAAAACCAAAATATTTTCATAAACCTTTCACCCTAAGTTCATTTTTGTGCTCTGTCTACTTGGTGTCTTATTTATTCTAATTTGCTGACATTTAGGCGTGTTTATAATTTTAATTACATAGATATTTTTTGTTGGTAACTCAGATTTAGTGATTATGATTAGACCAAATATTAAATTACCTTACTTATCAAGAATCATATAAATACATATCAGTTTATCTTTGGCTGAGTTCATAATTTTATAAACTTTATGTCAAATGTTGACACCTCAAAATCATAAAAAATGTCCAGTAAAACTAACACAAAAATAAATGAATGCTGACAAGTTGAAAACATTTTTACTTTTACTTTACTAATAACTTTTTATTTTTAAAAAATAATCCAGCTTATTTAGCAAAGATTACTAAATTCACATGAACCATTTGGGTTTGTTTAATTAATTTATTAGCACTTCCTTATTTATAAGGCAGTTCAGAACCATGTAAGCACAAACAGTAATACATGGACATACACACAACATATCTAAACATATACACTCACACAAACACATGCACCCAAAGTTCTAATAGATTTTACCCTAGATGTCTAGCCATGAGATGGTAACACAACTCACCAGTCTCTAAAAGACAGCTGGATCCAAATTTCTTCTCATGAAACTGGAACTCGTTCACATGGCAAACTTTAGTTGCCCTGATTAGTAACCTAATTAGGCCTGTAATTCAATGTTTTGGGAAAAGCAATTTCCATGGCAGTTTATTTTTTTAAAAACCTCTTTTACCCTTTTTTTCCTTCAGTTCAAAATGAGTTTTCAGTGTTTGCATTTCACTAAAACTGGCAGCAGGATCTCCAGATAGACTTTCAATTGTAAATGCCATAAACTATGAGTTATCTTAACATGAATAGAAAAGTTAGCAGGTTTTAGAGTAGCCAGAAAACAAAAGAGAAATAGCATGAGAGACTGATTTTGATTTTATAGTGTAAGTCAACCATTTGAGCTCTGAATTTTCCTCGATGTAATTTGCCCTTCCATAAACACTTGTGCACAAGAATGGGCTATAACCAGCTGGAGCCCTAGAAAACCTGGCATGCCTTGGAACCTTCTCATTTACAAAAATACTTTTCAGTAGAGGCACCCAAACCAACTGGGGTGCCTGAAGGGGTTCATTCTCCATGTCTTTCCTCATTTTTAAAGGATTTATTTCCATTTTCCTTTAAAAGAAGCAACCAAACTATACTCTAGGGTTAAGTGTCATGGATCTCAGTGTGCTGATTGTTGGTGAGGCCAATGAATGTTTCACCACTAAGTTGGTCCCACCCTCTTACATGTCTCACTTTCTGTCACTGGGAGTCTAGTACCTAAGAGAGGGCTCAAAATGTGGAGTGATCAGCCCTTATATGTGTTTCCTGGATGAGCATTCTTTTAATTAATTGATTTGGGGTTCCCTTAGGGCCACTCATGCCTCAGGGAATCACCCCAGGCAACTCCCACATAGGACCATGGTCACACAGGGCTGCCTTTTGGCTGGGAGGAGTAAAATGCTCCTTGTCTTTGAAGGTATTAAGTCAGTCTCTAATTTATCTACAAACAAGACAGTTCAGTCTCCTCTTTCAAAATGCACAGAAAAACCAATTGGGATTAATTTTAGGATGAAAAGACAATAGAGAAGACCCTTTAGAATGTACCTTCAAATCTTAAATTGGTATCCCAAGCAACAATTCCTAGTAAAAGAACCAGCTCAGAGCAAATCAAGACCATCAACCAAAAACTGGAGGTTCGGAGCTCAGGAGAACTTACGAGCTCCATCAAAGAAGAAGCTCAGAGGTGCAGAGCCCAAGAGAACCATGTCAGTACCTGGCACTGAGTTTGGGCTACTCCTTTGGCAGTCCTGAGTTTTCTCTGAGCCCCACACCTGGGCACCAATCTTGTCAATGGAAAAGAAGCCAAACTCTGTAAAATAATTTTAAAGAGATTTATTCTGAGCCAAATTTGAGGACTGAGACCTGGAGCCACACCCAAGAAATCTTGAGCAAGTGGACTCACTATGGTAGGGTTACAGTTTGGTTTTATACACTTCAGGGAGACAGAGGTTACAGGTAAAATCATAACTTAATACATGGAAGGCATACATTGGTTTGGCCCCAAAAGGTGGGCCATCTCAAAGCAGGGGCTTAGAGGTTATCAGTGGGTTTAAAGATTCTTTGACTTATAATTAGTTAAAGCATGCAGCTTTGTCTGAAGGCTGGGATGTTTTAAGATAAGGAAGTCTATTAATGAGAGACAAGCCACTTGACTATATTTGTTGTGTAAATTGAGGACCTACAGGTGTGTCTTGCATAGGCTTAGGCCTGTTAATGGGTTACAAAGGATGTCTCCAAGAAGAGAGGGGAGCAAAATGAGTCATGTCTGACCTCCCTTTTTAGGATACCCATTGGCCAAGAGGGCGTCTATTCAGTCAGTCAGAGGGAAGGGGAGCCTAAAGATTTTGTTTTAGTGCACAGAAGTTTTGCAGCAATCACTGAATTTTTGGCCTCATAAGGTTAAGAATCTGTGTGCTTGTTGGACCAAGTGCACTTTGGTGGATGCAACTTGTCTCCAATGTCAGTACATAGAGACTAATTACTAAGGGAAACAGGAAAAGCTGCAAATTGAACCCTTCCAAACAAAGACAATGTGAAAAAGAAAACAAAAATGGGGAGGGGGGAAGATGGGAGAAGAAAACACTGTAAAGTTGTCTCATTAACATTTTGTCTGAATTTTATGACCATTTGTAATCAATATCCAAGGTTTCATTGTATGTACCCTTTAACTTTAGTTATCCATCATATTAAACAAGTCACCTCATTGTTGCCTCCTTTGAAGGAAGAGTGGAGACTCTTTTGATGTAGATAAGAGAAAGAAAAAGGAGTCACCTCAGGACAGGAAAGTGTTCTGAGTAAACACCTGGAGCCTAATGGTAAGAAGTGGTGATACTTTGTCACTTGCCTTAACCCTTTTTTCAAAGATTTGTCAAACCAGAACATAGAAATTCATGTAATTTATGAATACAACTTTTCTCTTTAAAAAACTAGAAAGTTTTCTTTACCGAAAAACCCCCAGAAATCAATACTATCTTATTATGCACCCATTTAGGTCTGCCTCTTGGCCATTGTTCTCCAGTGGCTTCTGCTTTCTGCAACATGAAAAAGGAAGTCATTGTAGTTTCCTCCCCGACATTATTTGTAAGTACTGCACTACAGGACACATTTCAAGTAAAAACTTTCTCATTTGCAGTTGAGGTATCTAGATTATTTTAACAACCTCTGTCTTCTCTAAGCCTCAAATTCTTCTGCATTTTTGAGTAGATTCTTCTTCCTTATTTTTTTTTTCACTGCATGATGTAAGAGATGTCTATGCAACCCCTTGCCACAAAAGACTCCCCCGGAGAGATCTGATGTGAAATGCATAAAAATGCTTTCTAAAAAGCTACTTTGCTTTTATTTCTGTCTATAATTAAAAAATTATCACCACATTCCATTATTACATAAACTAGTATTTTAGGAAATTAATGTTTTCAAATGATGAAGATTTTCTTTCCATTTCACAACTCAAGGTACAAAAATTAATGCTCATATATTGCTTTTCACTTTACAAAGCACTTGTAACCTATATTGGCAGACAAAAGCTAGTCTAAACATCAAAAGGAATACTGAAGCATTCTATTGATAATACCAAATAAAAAATATTTACACACTTTTACTTGGCCAATTTCCCATTTCTTGCCAAAAACAATCACCTGCCAATTAGTTCAACTAAAGCAGAGGAATAAGAAAAGCTGGCAGAAATCATCAGTACTCCCTCCACAGATGGAAAGTATGAGTGTCTAAAAATATTATAATTAACTTAAAATGTGCATTATTAACTGTAATTTCACACTCAACACAGACCTGACAGGAATCTTGAAAATTCCAGTTATCTTGAAAATTTGTTTCCTTGCTTTACTTCATCAATTTTTCTGTTAGCACAGTACTTTTTCCCTTTTCAATTAATGATTGACATTATCTATCAAGTATTAATAATTAGCTTTTCCCATTTTGTCACCCCTACTCCAATCCCTAAACAAACAAAAACACATGAACACCCCCTCAACCCCATTTATACTTTCCAGGAGAACGTGTGTTTATACTTTTCAGGACAAAGAAAACTTAGTCCATATTATTCTGTTATGAGAATCTTCCCAAGGCTACAAAACACAAAGTAACCTGAGCCAGGATAACTTGCTTTGTCTTTTACTTTTGTTATCTGGATTAGCAGCCACTGGGTACTTGGTACAGGGACACTAAAAAGACATGGGTGAAGTCTACATGCCAAATGAAACCTCCTCTTTCTCTCTTCCATCGGCTTAGTAAAAAATAGATGGATATAGATGATAGTGGATAGACAGACAGGTAGACAATAGGTACAATAAGCCACAAGATTTCTCACCAAATCACATCTTCCTAATCTGGCATTACTATGTATCAGGTCCCATGAATTAACCCAAAGTCTATAAGGTTGTAATGTTAGCTCACATTTATTGAACATTAAAAACAGTCCAGGCACTCTGGGCTAAGTCACTCATG
>VSMD01123485.1:0-45964 GCA_008750895.1 Mirza zaza
ACTCCGGTCCCTGTGCCGGGTCCCCCGGCCGGGCCGCGACTCCGGGTCGTGTGCGGGTCCCCCGGCCGGGCCGCGACTCCGGTCCCTGTGCCGGGTCCCCCGGCCGGGCCGCGACTCCGGGTCGTGTGCGGGTCCCCCGGCCGGGCCGCGACTCCGGTCCCTGTGCCGGGTCCCCCGGCCGGCCCGCCGCGACTCCGGTCCCTGTGCCGGGTCCCCCGGCCGGGCCCGCCCCGGCGTTCCCCTTTCGTGGGGTGGCCGGCTGGGAGGGTCCGGAACCGGGTGGCCGGGCTTGGGGAGGAGGAAGGCGGACGGCGGCACGCGGCGAGGCGCGAGCAGGTGCGCAGGGGCCGGTCCGCCGCGCCGCCCCCACTCCGCCCTCGGTTTCCCGATCTGTAAAATGGGGGCGCCGGCAGTGGCAGCTGGCGCTGTGGGACTGCCGACGGCAGGGAGTCGCTGCCGCCCGCCCGTGGAGACCCGGAGCCCGCAGGAGCCGGCGCCCTTCCCTCTGGTTCTCTGCGCTCCTGGGTCCCTGCGCCTCCCCCCTCTGAGGGCACGTGGGGTCATTCTCAGGCGCTGTAGGGGTGTCAGAGCTGCTGACTCTCGGGGTGGGAGGCAGAAGGCGCTTCCTCCTGGCTCCCCTTTCCTTCTCGCAGATCTGCCACCTTCTGGAGACTTGCACCCTTCCAGGGGAGGAGCCCAGAGGAGGACATGGCTGCTGAGCAAAGGGAAGCAAGGTCTCAGGTGAGCTCGTTGCCATCTCTGTTCCTAGCAGATGGATCTTGTTGCTGTTGTTTTTAACCTTCTCACTGAAGTTCTCTACCCAGTACGGTCATCACCGGGTTTCAGAGCAGAAGCCCTTTTACCTTGGGATGGCGGATGCTCAAGGAATGCTTCCCTACCCTCCCTGTCCATGTCTGGTGTTCTCTTCTTTTCCTAACAGACAACACTTTTGTTCACTCATCTCAATCCACTGTGTGGTTACTGATTTGATAGGTAAGGTGCCTCTGTCCTTATGTCACTAGGGATAGAGCAAACATACACACCTGGGAAAAAATCCTTTCTGGCCCTGACTCCTTCACTCATCCATGTCTCCCTTCCAACAACCCCTGGTGAGAATGCTTTTCTTTTCCTTTCTACTCCTGAGAATTCTTATGGTACCTTCCCCAGTCTTCTCCAACTTACGCCTTTTAGTTTTATCTCCTTCTTAACTTTACGGATCATATGCCTTGTTTGTACCACTCTCTGGAAAACTGATCTAGACCTGCTATTTTTATCTTTCTGTTAGGGAGAGAGGGAGGCACACCATCCAGGTGAAATAGTGCCTGAACATAGAACAGCTATGTCGCAGAGGCCACAATGAAGAGGTCTCCTGCTTCTGAGAGGAGGGAGAAGACCCCTCAGGAAGCCAGAGGGAGGGTTTTGTGGAATATTGGTATTGGAGAGGCCATCTCTCTTGCTGTGTGTGCGCCTTGGACAAATAACTCCACCTCTCTGTGCCCCAGTTTCCTAACCTATAAAATGGGAATAACAACTGCACCTACCTCCAAGGGAGGGGGAGAGAATCACCTGAGTTAGTGCATGGAAAGTGTTTAGGTCAGGGTGGGATCTGAATTCAGGTTACCATGGTAACTGCTCAATATGTGGGGTTGCGGGACCTGAGTGATAATATTATGTTAATAACAACATTAATGTTAATAGATAGAAATTGCTACACAGTATTTCTAGCACCCAGAAAATACTTGTTTTTTCTTTGCCCGTCTTCATCTAACACCGGAATTCCCGCTAAGGTATATGACTCTCAGTCCATGCTCAGGCCATCCAGCTGCAACTCTGATGTCTTTCAGAGCACCAGCCACATGTTACCAAAGCTCTTCCATAATGTGGCATTATCTTTTGGACCCACAAATGCAGTGGGATCTGATCTGAGGCTACAGCCAGGGCCTGCCATTGCATAATTGGTCTGTTGTTTTTCTTTTAAGGCTTTCCCATTCTATTGCAACAGAACCAAGTTGCTCTCCTGCCCAGAATCTTCTCCATCTTTGTGTGCGAGTGAATACCATAGTCCTTTCTAACCACATCTGCGGCCCATACAGCAATACCCTGTGGACTTGTATGTAAAATTCAGTGACAGGAAATGTAAGAACAGGTGCAGTAGTTCATGCCTGTAATCCCAGAACTTTAGGAAGCTGAGGCAGGAGGATCGCATGAGGCCAGGAGTTCGAGACTAGCCAGGGCAACATAGTGAGACCCAGTCTGTACAGAAAAACACACACACACACTCACAAAATTAGCTGTGTATGGTGGAATGTACTGTAGTCCCATCTACTCAGGAGGCTGAGCTAGGAGAATTGCTTGATCCCTAGATTTGGAGGATACAGTGAGCTATGATCATTGCCACTGAAATCCAGCCTGGATGAACAGAATGAGACCCTGTCTCAAAAAAATATATATATCAGAAAGAGAACATACCAAGTTGTGGGTTCACAGTTCGAAATTTTTAGTTATGCTTCTGCCACTGATAAAGCATGTGGCCTGGGGTCTTGGCTGCTGTGGACCTCATTTTCCTCATTTGCAGTATGAGGATGGAACTAGGAGGTGGCATACACTCCTGTCCAGTTACATGGTTTTCTTTCATTGTTCAAATTATTTCTTGTGTTTTCTTTGTCTGCCAGTTAGGCTGTAAATTCTTTGAGGGCAAAGATAATTTCTTTTATTCCCCCATATGCCAGTGTCAATAAATTTTTTCTTATCATACATGTATTGTGTGCTCATTGTAATAATTTAGAGGAAAAAAATACGCATATAAAAAAGTAAAATCAGTCTTACTGTATGTAACATCTAGAGATAATCACTATGGGCCCTTTAGAATGCATCCCTCAGAATCATTTTCTATACCCATCTATTTGTGTGCATATGTCTGTATGTATGTGTTTATTTTTGCCATTTTCACCAATTTTTATTGTGGCAAAATATATATACCATGAAATTTTACCATTTTAACCCTTTTTGAGTGTATAATTCACTGGTATTTTAAGGAATTTCACATTGTTGTATAACTGGCATCACTATCCATCTTCATTGAATATTATTTATTTCTTAACCCCAAGAGATAGGCATTACAAGGCAGTTTTGCAGAGGTTAAAAATGGAGCCTCGTACATTCACCTCAATGGGAATTCCACTTCTACACCATCTACGTGACTTGGACAAATTTCATGTCTTCTCTGTAACTTTGTTTTTTCTTGTATAAAATGGAAACATTAATAGGACCTTCTTTATAGGATTGTTGTGGAAATTAAATAAAGAATATACACTAAAGATTAATGTAAAGCTCTAAGAGAAGTATTTGACCTATATAAAACATTCAGTAAATTATATTAATAGCTATTTTAATTTTTATAATTACTATCCTCAAGTTTGAGTGAGCAGACATATAGTGCCTTAAGTTATTTAATCTAGGGAGGGCACAGTGGTTCATGCCTGTAATCCTAGCACTCGGGGAGACCGAGGCGGGAGAATCTCTTGAGCTCAGGAGTTTGAGACCAGCCTGAGCAAGAGCAATACCCCGTCTCTACTAAAAATAGAAAAAATTAGCTGGGCATGGTGTTGCACTCCTATAGTCTCATATACTCCAGAGGCTGAGGCAGGAGGATCGCTTGAGCCCAGGGATTAGAGGTTGCTGTGAGTGAGGCTGATGCCATGGCTCTCTAGCCCAAGCAACAGAGCCAGACTGTCCCAAAAAAAAAAAAAAAAGTTATTTAACCTAATCTCTATCAGTGAGTATTTAGATTGTTTCCATTTTTTTCTATTATAAACACTATAATAAGTAACTGTGTGTGTGTACTTCACTGTTTGTTCACTGTTCATTATAATACAAACATAGTAATTGGTGAGTTAAAGAATATGCACATTTATAAGCTTTTTAGTATGTATTTTCAAATCACCATCAGCAAGATTATTCTAATTAACACTGCCGCTAATGGTCTTCGTCCTTCTACACATCCCTTACAGTGGCTAACACAAGGCCTGGTTCATGCTTTATGCTTCTCAATATGTATCTGTTACTGGTTGATTATTCATTATACAAATGGCCAGGAATTTTCAGGACTATTTCTGAATAGTATCAGAAGAATTTCGTGAGTAGCCTGTCTGCCTCCCGCACTGCTGCCCTCTTCACTCTGAAGGGTGGTCTGGGTGAGCTGGAATGGCTTGTCCTTGCAGGTGTCACTGATGTTCGAGGATGTGGCCGTGCTCTTCAGTCGGGATGA
The DNA here is from genome assembly GCA_008750895.1 of Mirza zaza. NCBI lineage: Eukaryota > Metazoa > Chordata > Mammalia > Primates > Cheirogaleidae > Mirza > Mirza zaza. The sequence goes on from VSMD01123485.1 coordinate 4,268, forward strand.
GTGGAGAAAGCTGGACCCTTTTCAGAGAAACTTGTACCGAGATGTGATGCTGGAGAACTATAGCAACCTGGTCTCCCTGGGTAAGGACATGTCCTCTGCAGATACAGAATACACAAATTGCAGTATCTTAGCACCTCCTTCCCTGAGTAAGAGCTGCAGGTCATCTAAACATTTTAGCTGAGTTTGAGGATTATATAAATCAGATCTCTAAAACTAAAGACCACAAACATATTCCCCCAGTGGGTATGGAATTGCCCCGTGTATGGGAATGGGGGAGGTGGCATTGATAGTCATCCCCGTCCCTCTGTGTAATAGCACATGATTAAGGCATCATTTCCCCACAAGGATTATTCTGTGAGTGGCTTGCTCATCTCTCAATAGGGCTTTGTTCCACCTCGACCTACCACTTACCTTTCCCTCTTGTCTTTTCCAGGAGTCCGCAGACTTTTTCTGTAAAGAGCCAAGTAGTAAATATTTTAGGCTTTGTGTGCCACATAATGGTCTCTATAACATAGTTCTCTTTTTTTTTTTCCATCATTCTGTGCTTAAGTTCATGCATAAACAAGCGGTAGTCTGGATTTGACCCACCCACAACCTGTGGTTTGATGACTGCTGCACTTGTTGAAAGGGAGTCAGATAGTGTTTTCTCATTTAAACAAGCTACCTGGTGCATAATCCTTTCTGTAGATACTTGCTTACAAATTTTATTCAGTCTGTACATCCCATATTCCCTCTTTTATGGAAAGCTAATGGCAGCCTATTAATTACCAAGGCTCCGTGCTTATCTTATCTCCCTAACATACAAGTAATTATACCAAAGTCGTGTTCTGCAAGTCACTTGCCTTTTCCTTAACACATCCCCTTACATCATGGGGCCACAACTTGAGCAACCCACAGAAGCTTTTTGTACCATTCTCTGGGTTTGGCACTTAAATCTGGGAAATGAAACTCTTTGTGTCAAAACAAAATCAGGTCTGTGTTTTTTATTTTGTTTTTTTCTGTCTGTGAGCAGGACTCCCATTTACCAAACCAAAAGTGATCTCCCTGTTGCAGCAAGGAGAAGATCCCTGGAAGGTAGAGAGAGAAAGTCCTAGCAGCTGCTCTCTAGGTGAGTGGGTGGGCCCAAGGTGCTGGGAATCGCTGCAGACAACAAAAAAATCTGGTTACTAAGAGGAGCTACAGCCTGGATTTGGGTTGGAAACTCCCTTCAGGGTTCTCGGTCCTCCAGAAGTGGTGAGGAAGAGGAAGCCCAGGCTCTTAGTTAGGAGCTTCTGCTTATTCTGTTGTATTCTCTTCACAAATGAAACTCTCAGTCTCTTTTCTGCTTTTTCCTGTTGTTTCAGAACAGGGCTGCATTTTCATGTATTCGTTTGACAAACGTAGTATATTTAAGGAATTGCAAATAATTAATTCTGGCTGAAGCTCAGGGTATGTATTTGGGGAAAGGAGGTGAGGAAGGAAATGAGCCTAGAAAGCTGGGGAAGGGCCATGTAGTAAGTGCTCTGGTACAGTTCCAAGATGTGCCCTCTATGGCAGGGGAATGGAAATCATTGAAGGATTTAAGCAGAGAATCACATGGTCCTTGATATCTTAGAAACTTTAATCTGAATCAGAAACAATTTAAATGTTCTTCAGTAGAAGAATAACTAAAGCTACCATGTGTCCTTACTCTGACAAACATTGTCACACTGAAAACAAAAGAGCCCACTGATTTGGACAGAGTTCCAAAGCACATTAAGTACTAAAGCAAGTTACAGAGCATTATCATGATATGTCACCATTTACGTTTAACCAAACTTGTGTGTGTGTGTGTGTGTGTCTATGTGTAACGTGTATAAGCCACAGAGAAAGGAGGACACACCTCAGCTGGTAACACTGGTTACATTTGGGATGGGATCGAAAATGGGTCTGTTGAAAGGGGACTTTATTTAAATGTAATGTTTTCATTTTTCATAGAGAATATATTCATGAAGTTCTTAAGTGATTTGAGTGTAATAAGAAGGGTCTTTTTGGAAGCATCCAACAGCATAGATTTAAAGTGAGGCAAAACTTTAGAGGTGGTAAACCTTACATGGCTTACTGCAGTCATGGAGGCAGGAAGTTAATAGGGCCTAGAGAATGGAGAAAGCACTTTCCATGAGGTTTATGAGGGAAGAGGAGGAGCCAGAGTGATCAGGGTACAAGACGCCCTTGGTGTGGGATAGTTGTCATGTGAGGTAGAGTGAAACACCTCAAGTATTGATCACTGGTGGCCAGGGGTATGAGGTAGACAGGGCTGGGACTCACAAGGGAAGTAAGAAGTAGATGAATTTAAGACACATTTAGGTGGTAGAATAAACAGGTCTTGTTAATTGATTAGATGAGGGGGCTGAGAGAGAGAGGTGGTAAGGATACTTCTTTAGGTTTTGATTGAGAACTGGTGCCATTTACAGAAACCATAGGTTAAACAGGTTGGAGGGAATAATCATGAATTTGGCTTTAGGCATGTTGACTTTGAGGCAGCTAGGTTGCTATTTTGAGTAGGCTGCCCAAAAGTGGGAGAAGAGGGCAGAGGAGACCTCTTGCATCTAGTATAAATTTGTAATTGCATTTGGCCTGTGGAAAGAGGCAGAGTGAGAAGAATTGGGGGTCTAAGACTAAACCCTCAGGAACTTCAAGGATTAAAGATCAGATAGAGGAAAATTAGCATACAAAGGAGATGGTGGAAAATGAGAAGAACATGGAAGAAAATGGAGGGTTACCCTAGCATAGGAAGATTGTGTCTCAAAGGAGACAAGGATCACTGTCAGATGCTGCCAGGAGGTAAGTTAGGTGAGAACTGAAGAGAATGTCTTATCTTAGCTGCAGGGAGGTCATAGTGCCTTAGCAAGGGTAGTGGTGGGGCAGAAGCCAGAATGGAGCTGATGATTGGTGAGTTAGAGGGAGGAGATGGCCAGGTTTAGAATGCACTATGTAGAGAAGTATTTTTAGAGAGACAAAATCAGAGGTGAAGAAGAGACAGCAGCACTAAATGGAAGAGCTCATCTATGCATAAATAAACAAATATTTTTATGTTTCTCCACTCAGTTATAGTACAGGTTGAGTGCCTCTTATCCAAAAATCCAAAATGCTCCAAAATCCAAAATTTTCTGAGCACCTATATGACGTTCAAAGGAATGCTCACTGGAGCATTTTGTATTTCAGATTTTCAGATTAGGAATGCTCAGCTGGTAAATATAATGCAAGTTTTCCAAAATAAAAAAAATTTGGAACACTTGCTGTCCCAGGCATTTCAGATAAGGGATACTCAACCGGTATGCAATGCATCATACATCATACTCTGCACCTTCCACTTGGTATGTATTGAAGCTCTTTCCATGTCAGCACACAGAGAACTTCCTCCCTCTGGGAAGTAGTTCTGAGGCCTCAGGCTGACTCTGTTCTTGGCTAGGAGAAGAAGTGATGTCGGTTACATGTGTCTTTGGATGATGGTAGCTCAGCAGGTCCCATATGAGCCAGGATTTTATAAATGTTACTTTTTGCTTATCAGCAATGTAGAAATTGATTTAAAGCTGTGCCTTTATCATGTACCAATGTAAAATCCTGATTTAATAAAATTAGAGTTAGCCCAAATGTCCATTAAAGGAATCTGGTTGAATAAACCATAGTACATCCACACAATGGAATTCTGTACAGCTGTAAAAAGGAATGAGGAAGACCTCTGTAATACTGCTATGTTCCACTCTAGAATATATTAGTAAGTGGGGAAATGTATAAAACAAGAAGTATAAGTACTGTTAGCTAAGAAAGGGGGGACATACCTCCCAAAAAGATGGTATGTGTATATTTGCTTATATTGTGATACACCATATAACATTTCAGTCAACAACGTGCCACATATATGACAGTGGTCCCCTAAGATTATAATACCATATATTTCCTTTTCTGTGTTTACATATATTTAGATAACACAAATACTCACCATTGTGTTATAGTTGCTTACAGTATTCAGTGCAGTCACATACTATACGGGTTTGTAGCCTGGGAGCAATAGGCCATGCCATGTAGCTTAGGTGTGTAGTAGGCTATTCCATCTAGGTTTGTGAAGGTACTCTCTATGATGTTCTCATAATGACAAAATAGCCTAATGACACATTTCTCAGAAGATATCCCAGTTGTTAAGCAGTGACTGACTCTGCTTAAAAAAAAAAAAGCATAAAAAAAGGATAAGGCCGGGCGCGGTGGCTCACGCCTGTAATCCTAGCACTCTGCGAGGCCGAGGTAGGCGGATTGCTCAAGGTCAGAAGTTCCAAACCAGCCTGAGCAAGAGTGAGACCCCGTCTCTACTATAAATAGAAAGAAATTAATTGGCCAACTAACATATATATATATAGAAAAAATTAGCTGGGCATGGTGGCGCATGTCTGTAGTCCCAGCTACTTGGGAGGCTGAGGCAGGCGGATCGCTTGAGCCCAGGTGTTTGAGGTTGCCATGAGCTAGGCTGACGTCACGGCACTCACTCTAGCCTGGGCAACAAAGTGAGACTCTGTCTCAAAAAAAAAAAAAAAAGGATAAAAGCAGATCAATAAAAATGGTTAGCTGTAAGGTGAAGGAAAAAAAGGTTGAAGGGAACAGTGATAAAATCTAAAATCTTTTGAGATATCTTGTTATATAATTTTGACATTCCAATGTTTATAAAACATTGGAAAATGTTTTGTAAAATAATAAAACAAAATTAAATAAAAACAAGCAAGTATCCCCTAAGTATTGAAAATAAAATGAAACAAATGACCCTAGTTGCATTTCAGGCTTAACTATATGGTGAAGAATTATTTCAAATGCCTTTACGTCATAGCAGTTTGATTTATTAGTGGCTTATATCCTACAGACAAAAATATCTGCAAACAATAGTGTTAATTTTGGTGGGCATAATAAGAGTGGTTTTAATATATTTATGGATAAAATGATTGATGTCTGGGATATGCTTAGCATAATCTGGTGGAAGACATGTAGGAATTTGCATTAATTTGTTAGCAGTGCCATGACAAAGGACCACAAGCTGAGTGGCTTAAAACAGTAAATGTATTCTTTTGCAGTTGCTGGACGTCCAAAAATCAAGATACTGGCAGGGCCCTGCTCCCTTTGAGACTCTGGGTAGAATTCTTCCTTGCCTATTCTGAGCTTGTAGTAGTGGCCGACAGTCCTGGGTATTCCTTGGCTTGGAGCTGCGTCCGTCCTATCCTCACCTCAGTCTTCACATTGTGTTCTCCCTGTATGTCTTCTTGTTTTTCTTTTGTGTGCGCCCATGTCCAAATTCCCCCTTTTTACAAGGAACTAGTCATAATGGGGTAGGGCGTACCCTAATAACCTCATTTAGTTGACCATATTTCTAAATAAGGTCACATTCTAAGGTGCTGGAAGTTAGGACTTCAACATATCTTTTTTTAAAAACACAATTTAACCCGTAAGAAGGTTATAGATGGAGCAGCGTTAGTGGTTGTTGAAGCTGGTTTGGGTATTCACTATACAATTCGTGCTACTTTTGCATATGCTGAAAATTTTCCACAATAAAGCTTTAAAAATTAAAGTTACTACAATAAAATTTCTACAACAGCATTTCTCTTTTCCACCAACACAAACATTATGGAGGGTGTTTACAAATGTGTACTACTACGCCTATTAATGGTTTATGTATACTTCTCAGCATTAGCTACCTTCCTGAGTTCTCTGACTCTAGAAAACTTATGAGACTGCACATTTTTAATGTGACATTTTTATAGAGGTAATATTGACTCTGACTGGCCATAAAGTGGGCAGGAACACTTCAGGAAATGAGTCTGGAAGCTGGCTTGGGTTTACAGATTTGAATGCTGCCTCCAGCCCTCATTCTACCCCTCCGTCTGTCCTGTGGCTAATGCTTTAAAATCCCATCTTGTATGTCAGTTCTTCCAGAAAACTCTAGCCACCACCTGCATCCTTCCTACCTGCACCCTCCACTCTCTATGGATAGTTTGGATGCTGTTCTAAGCCCATGTTCGCATCCATTTCTACCTTGTGTTTTTATTGTAGAAATTATCTCATTTTGTTGTGATTGCCCATTAACTTCTTCATCTCTTATGCCAAACTGTAAACTCCTTGAAGAAATGAACTGTTTTCTTTGTATTTTTGGATCCATAGTTTATTGTGTACCACCAGTGCCTGGGATAGAGCCTAATACATAGTAGATGCTTTTTAAATTTTTGATAAATGAATAAAATAAGCAGCAATCAATGATTTTTAAAATAACAAAGATGAGTTCTATGTATTAAGAGGGATTCACTCAGTGGGAAAATAACGCTGGAAAGATGAGAAATAGGTCAAAGGAACAAATTGCGAATCAACAGTCACTCTAGAGTAAGAAAATCCTGAACTTGGCCATATTCATGATGGCTGTTAGAGACCTTTTAATGACGACATTTAAGAAAATTTGATGACTGCCTAGACTTGGCTTGCAGAGAAGATTCCAGAATGAAACTAAGAATTTATGGTAAAGGTTTTGATGTTATTCTGAACTGGGAAATACATATAAAAAAGGTTTGAAAAGGAATGCACTGGGTTCAGATTTAGGCAGGCTAAATTGGCTAACTAAAAATATATAGAAGAAATTAGCTGGGCATGGTGGCGCACGCCTATAGTCCCAGCTATTCGGGAGGCTGAGGAAGGAGGATCGCTTGAGCCCAGGAGTGTGAGGTTGCTGTGAGCTAGGCTGATGCCACGGCACTCTAGCCCAGGCAAGAGAGTGAGACTCTGACTCCAAAAAAAAAGCGGGGGGGAGCAAGTCTGGGCAGTGGTCATTAGCAAGATCATTCAAGTCTCCGAACTTCTGACCTAAATCTTAACCTTGTTCATCAGGAGGTAGGTCAGGGTTGGGTTTGAATCTAGGAGGGAGTAAAGGTTGAATTCTACCTCAGAAAACATATTTATAGGCCTATAGAAAGTTCTAAGCAGATCATAAGGAACAGTTAGGATGTCTACAATCTAAGACTCATGTCTGCCTTAGTGGAAAACATGAATTCAGGACTAAGGTATCAGCACTTTGGAGTTGGGATGAGTTTCCCAGAATTGATACGGACTCTTGTGTTATAATCATGCCCCTTAAAAAATAAAAACTCCCCATGTCTTGTTTCCTTATTCTTCTTTAAACAAAACTGTTCGAAAGGGTTTCGGTTCTTGACGTTTCTGTTTTCTCACCTGCCATTGTTCCCTCTGTGCGTTCCATTCGAGCTTTCTTCTTTATTATCCCACCAAAAGCACGGTTGTTATGTCCTAAACAACCTCCATCTTGCCACGGTCAGGGTTCAGTTTTTAGTCATCAGATTATTTGCTGCAATTATTCTCTCCTCGCTGAAGTACTTTCTTCCTTTGACTCTGGGATATCATACTGTCCTGATATTATTATTCTTAACCTCTAATTATTCTTCCTTTTATTTTTCATTTTCTTTTTCTTTTCCTTTTATTTGAGACAAGGTCTCACTCTGTCACCGAGGCTGGAGTGCAGGTGGCAGGATTGTAGCTCATTGCAGCCTCCAGCATCTGGGCTCAAGCAGTCCTCCTGCCTCAGCCTCCCAAGTAGCTAGGACTACAGTACAGGCACAGGCCACCACAACTGGCTAATTTTTAAATTTTTTGTAGAGACAGGGTCTCACTATGTTGCTCAGACTGATTTCAAACTCTTGGCCTGAAGCAATCCTCCCACCTCTGGCCTCTCAAAGTGCTGGGATTACAGGCATGAACCACCACACCTGCCCAACCTCTAAATATTGCAGTACCTAAGTGATTCCTTTCAGTTCCTTGGCTTTAAATAAAGCTAAAATTCTGACAACTTTCAAATGCATCATCTATAGCTTTGACCTTTTCCTGGATCTCCAGAATAGTATACACAAATGAGCCTTTGTGTATCTTCTTCCAGTGTCTGTTAAGGCAGCTCAGCCATGACAAATGTATCTGAAACAGAATACCCCCTGAGACTTGCTGTTTTCGTGGTCTTCTCCTTCTCAGCGTCTGGTACTGGCTTTTAGCATTTTCAGGCTAGAAACCTAGGCGTGATTCCTAACCTTTTTGTTTCTTTCTCAGTGCCCTGTGAGTCCTGTTAGTTCCAGTCCCAGTAGGTCTTCCTTCACAGTATTTCCTGATGCAGTCATCTGTACTACCACTCCTTTCTGCTTCCTAGGTGGCCTCTCCTCTCCCTGCTCCACTGGTGCCCAGCATACTCTCCTCTCCACACAGTAGCCAAGTCAAATGAGCACATAATTCCTCTGTGGCTTCCCATCAGGCTTAGAGTAAAATTCCAGAGTCCTTATCATGACCTGGGAGGCCTTAGAGGATTTGCCCCTCACCTCTTGCTCCAGTTTTATTTTATCATTTTACCATTTCCCTGTTAACTGCATTCCACCCAGTCTCTTTGCTATTCCTCAGAAGCCAGCCACATTTTTACTTTTGTGTTTGCTGGTTCCTTTACCTGGGAAGCTCTTTCTTCCGATATCAGTATGGCTTTTATTTATCTACTTGTTATTAGTCACATTATTCCCTCTTCTTCCCAGTGTAAGCTCCTTGAAACTGGAACCCTGTCTTATTCAGCACATTATCTGCATTCCCCAGAACATTACCTGGCCCATAGTATCCACTTCATGAATATTTGTGAATGGAAAGGATATCCCCATTTATATAAAAATAAAGAATTAAGAGGGAAAAAACAGTGCTGCATATATTTCAGCATACCTTGGCAATAAGCCAGGGAGGGAGGTGAGGCCAGAGGTGGACAAAGGTCAGATCATGAAGTACCTTGTTTACCATGTAAAGGACTCAACTTCATACATGAATCACTGAAAAACTCTGTTGGAGGATCTTAAGGAAGTTGGCAACACAATAAGGGATGGATTTTAGAAAGGCTGCAATGTGTAGACCAGACATCCTCAAACTACGGCCCGTGGGCCACATGCAGGCCGCCTAGCACATTTATCCGGCCCTCCAGGTGTTTTTGCCGTGGCTGCCTGTCCTGCTTAGCAGCTGACTCGTCCCGGGCCCACAGTGTGCACTCTCCAACAGTCTGAGGGACAGTGAACTGACCCCCTCTTTAAAAAGTTTGAGGACCCCTGGTGTAGACTGAATTGGAAGAGGGCAAGGCTCAAGACAGGGACGTTAGTTAGGAATTGTGGTAGAAACAGTAATTCATGGGAAACAAAATACCACCTAGGTACCCAATCCTGATGCCCAGGTTTCCCATAAAGGTGAGTTGGTCACATAGCTGCAGACTTTCTTTACACTAAGGCCTAAGGCAGTGTCTCTACTGTTATCTTATACACTAGAATTTTTTTTTTTTTTTTTTGAGACAGAGTCTCACTTTGTTGCCCAGGCTACAGTGAGTGCCGTGGCATCAGCCTAGCTCACAGCAACCTCAAACTCCTGGGCTCAAGCGATCCTCCTGCCTCAGCCTCCCAAGTAGCTGGGACTACAGGCATGTGCCACCATGCCCGGCTAATTTTTTTTTGTATATATTTTTAGTTGCCCAATTAATTTCTTTCCATTTATAGTAGAGACATGGTCTTGCTCTTGCTCAGGCTGGTTTTGAACTCCTGACCTTGAGCAATCCGCCAGCCTCGGCCTCCCAGAGTGCTAGGATTACAGGCGTGAGCCACCGCGCCCGGCCTACACTAGAATCTAAATTGCAGAATCTTGCTACTTTCTTCCCAGCACATGTACTAAAACTAGAAATAACAACTGATATACACAGGGGAAAGGACTCCATTTTTGTCACCATCCTCTAAATGTTTGGCCCAAATAATATATTGAATTTTTTTTTTTTTTTTTTTTTTTTTGAGGTGAGATCTTGCTGTGTTGCTTAGGCTGATCTCGGACTCCTGGGCTCAAATGATCCTCCTGTGTCTGTAGTAGCTGTATTACAAGCATTTGCCAGTGTGCCTGGCTATGTATTGAAATTTGGTTGCTTAATTTAGCAAAATTTAAATGGGGAAGGAACTAGAAAGGTATTAAGAAGAAAGTAAAAAAACTCCTCTTTCCTTTACAAAAAATAATAAAGATATGGATGCATATAAAATTAGCCAAGTTGTTTAGAGTGGGCAAAAAAGTCCAAAACCCTAGGGAATACCATTTTTTAAAAAAGAAATGGAAAAGGGGTTATCCATGAAGGAAACTGAAAAGTGAACAATGGTAGAAAAAAAAAAAAACAGAGTATATTACTGCATTTAACAAGCAGGAGTAATTTGTACAGAGGTGAGAAAGTAAATGTTAAATAGATGGGAATGGCAAATACAGTGAGTTGCAAATGATCTCTTTAAATGGTTACTTCCAGCCCAGAAGAAAATGCCAAATGTGTACAATTCTCCTGACAGAATTTTGCATCGTATCCTCACCCAGTTTTAATATTTATTGAATTCTATTCTTTACTACTTTTTCATGTTAACCTTGCTTTATATCCATGCCCAACTTATTGTTGATCTTTGACTTTTTGGAGCCATTCCTGCATGGCCTCTCTTGCTTAATGCATGAACTCAGGCTGCCTTCCTAGCTTGTAGCTCTCAGCTTCCTTCATGCCTACTTTGTGGCACCTCTGTAGATTAATTTGATAATGCTTTCCTGTTTGAACTGGCCCTGAAACCTCTTCAATAGCCCATGTACTGTCCTAGAAGGCAACTTATACGGGGGTTTGAGATATGTGTGTGTGTATGTATAATATATATGTGTATTTGTATATATGAAATTAATGTGTAAGTAATTAAGAATATTGACATTGTTCAAATTGGGAATATATAAATAAGATTTATAAGACTAACAAGTTTTATATATAATTGGGGTGCTATCAAGAGGATCTGTAGAAAAATAGTGCATGCTAATCTGCTTGTGAAGAACACATGTTAGAAAAGGAAAGAGAGAGAGAAAGATGGATGTGGAAAGAAATATAACAGTATATATATGTGTGTATATATTATAAAGATGTGTAATACATATATTTAACACTGGTAAGTACTGTACTAAGGGGAATAGACTGGAAGCTCAGAATCAAGAAAGAATTCATAGAGAGTTAATATTTAAACTAAATCTGAAGGATACACAGGAATTTGGTATGAGAGAAAAGGGGGAAGACTTTTTTGGTTAGGAATAATTACACAAAGAAAAACGTCAAGAAGATAATTTAGGAGTCCATCATGGGCTTTGGATACTGTCCTAGATTGCCTTTCCCAACTCATGCTCCCCTCATAATCCTTTTCTCAGTTCTCAATTAGACAGTTCTTCTGGTAACTCTTACTCTTTTAAAATGGGCTTGCTTTATTCTTTTCTTTTCCCTAGTATTTCAGTATCCATCAATTGTGTTTTGTTATACTAACTGTCCTGTTTTTTCTTCTTGCTATGTTTTGGCCAGATGGTAGGCCCATATTTAAATATCATCAATATTTATTTATTCATTCTAACATCTAGTCTCAGTAGTTAAATGCTGTGATATCACATGAAACATCTTCATTTTCTCTTTTTTCCCCTCCAGAATGGAAGAACAGTCATAAAACCACAAAGTCAACTCAAACACAAGACTCTTCATTTCAGGGCCTGATAATGAAAAGATCCAAAAAGAATGGGCCCTGGGACTTGAAATCAGAAAAGCCTTGCATACATGGAGGCAGATTAGAGAAAAAGCAAGATAAAAAGGAAAGTTTTCATATGGTTTCAGTTACCCACAAAAAAATCCTGACTATAGAAAGAAGCCATAAAAATATTGATTTTGTTCAAAACATCAGCCCCAGATCAATTCTTGTGATGCAACAGACAGTTCCCAGAGAAAAAACACCACCAAAGTGGGACCTACAAGGAAACAGCTACAAACAAAATTCAAATTTATTTAATCAACGAAAAATCACAGCGGAGAAACGCTATAAATGTAGTATGTGTGAAAAAACCTTTCTTAACACTTCATCCCTTCGTAAACATGAGAAAAACCATAGTGGAGAAAAATTATTTAAATGTAAAGAATGTTCAAAAGCCTTTAGCCAAAGTTCAGCTCTTATTCAACATCAAATAACTCATACTGGAGAGAAACCATACATATGTAAAGAATGTGGGAAAGCCTTCACTCTCAGTACATCCCTTTATAAACATCTAAGAACCCATACTGTAGAGAAATGCTATAGGTGTAAAGAATGTGGTAAAGCCTTCAGCCGAAGGTCAGGCCTTTTCATACATCAAAAAATTCATGCTCAAGACAATCCTTGTAGATATAATCCAGGTAGGAAACCTTCCAGTTGTAGTACTTCCCTTTCTGGATGTCAAAGAAATTCCAGAAAGAAGTCCTACTTATGTAATGAATGTGGCAACACCTTTAAGTCTAGCTCATCCCTTCGTTATCATCAGCGAATTCACACTGGAGAGAAACCTTTTAAATGTAGTGAATGTGGGAGAGCCTTCAGTCAGAGTGCGTCTCTTATTCAACATGAAAGAATTCACACTGGAGAAAAGCCCTACAGATGTAATGAATGTGGAAAAGGCTTCACCTCTATTTCACGGCTTAATAGACACCGAATAATTCATACTGGTGAAAAGTTTTATAATTGTAATGAATGTGGCAAAGCCTTAAGTTCCCACTCAACACTTATTATACATGAGAGAATTCATACTGGAGAGAAACCATGTAAATGTAAAGTGTGTGGGAAAGCCTTCAGACAGAGTTCAGCTCTCATTCAACATCAAAGAATGCATACTGGAGAAAGACCCTATAAATGTAATGAGTGCGGGAAAAGCTTCAGATGTAATTCATCCCTTAGTAATCATCAGAGAATTCATACTGGAGAGAAACCATATCGATGTGAGGAATGTGGGATATCTTTTGGCCAAAGTTCAGCTCTTATTCAACATCGAAGGATTCATACTGGAGAGAAACCCTTTAAGTGTAACACATGTGGGAAAACTTTTAGACAAAGCTCATCACGTATTGCGCATCAGAGAATTCATACTGGAGAGAAACCCTATGAATGTAACACATGTGGCAAACTTTTCAACCACAGGTCATCCCTTACTAATCATTATAAAATTCATGTTGAAGAGGACTCCTAGAAAGTAGATTGCATGTATGAAAGCCTTAAACCAAAGTTCATCAGAGAATACATATTTGAGAGTGATGTATAAATGTAATGGATATGAAAAACCCTATAATTAGTCCTTGTTAGATATTAAATTCCATGGATAAACCTTGACTGTGTAATAGAGGGAAGTGTCTGTGCCTGTCAGACTCTTAAAAATAGCCGGAGATGAAGAATTTACAACTGGAGACATTAACTTTGGTTATTTATAAAGTAGAAGGTATTTGTTTTCCCTTTTTCTACAGCAGTATATGCTAGGTATCATATGTGATCATTAGAAACATCTAAGTAGGTGGGGAGGTGTGCCCTGGATTTCTCGTTAGAGAAAACGTCAAAGTATATACACTGGTAATATTTTTATGTAACGTTTTAATAGCATATGAACGAATTGATCAAAGAAATTATACATTTTTAGAGAAAAGGACCAAAATAAGGGAAAAATGAATTGTAAACTACCTCTCAGTCTCTGGGGTTTGTCCTTTTCCTGACCTGGTGTCAAACTTTGTGCATGAATTTCATTAAAAAACAAAAATAAAAACCTGGTCTCTTTTGTTCTAGTAATTGCTATGAATTGGGAATTTTCTACTCAATTCCTAAGTCTGTACTCAGAAATGCTTTCATTGCCCTGAAGTCATATTTATTATGAAAGTATACCTGCTATATCCTGTGTGCTGTCATCTTAGGTATATCAAAGATAAAAATAGGCAGTTATTTCAAGTCTAAAGCTACAGCAAAAGGACTTATCAGAATTTTAACAATTCTAACACCCATGGCAGAATCTTGAAAAGGACAGTGCTGTGGTCTGAGTGTTTTATGTTCCCCCAAAATTTATATGTTGAAATCCTAGCCCCCAAGGTGATGGTATTAGGAAGTGGTGCCTTTGGGGAGGTGATTAGATCATCAGAGTGGAGGCCTCATGGATGGGATTAGTGGCCTTATAAAATAGGCCCAAGGGACTTTGTTCTGCCTCCCACCACATGAGGACACATCAAGAATATACCTTCTTGGGACCAGAAGACAGCCTTCACCAGACACCAAATCTGCTAGCATCTTAATCTTGGATTTCCCAGCCTCCAGAACTGTGAGAAATAAACTTCAGTTTACAAGTTACCCGGTAGGTATTTTGTTGCAGCACAGACATACTAAGATAGACATCAGTTACTTCATAAACTTAGTAAATGTGGGGGGTTTTCATTTTTCATTTTTGTGGGATTGGTATAGCAGTCCTGGAGGTATTGCTATGCTAGGTTGCTGTGTGTAGTGTATGAAACAAGCTCCTATTGCATCTCCCTGCTCCAGAAATCCATTGATACATAGTCCTTGAATAGAGAGTGTGTCAGATATTAAACTGATAAGAACACATACTATACTTGATCTTAGCCAAAAGGTTGAGAAGCAGTCAGCAATTTGTTTTTTTTTTTTTTTCTAACTGGGGCAGATATTGTACCACCCACTGCAAATTTTAAGAAGAAAGGCCTTTCTTCAAGAATCCATAAATTGGCAGGGAGGGGATGGAGTTGAGGAACAAGCAAATGAGTAAAATTATATCACAGTATGTAAGCATGGTTGTTGTAATAGACAAGTTATGACAGTATGTTCCAGTATAAGAATGTTGTAAAATTTGCACAAGATGAAAGGGACCTCATCAAGGGAGCCTGGATGTACGAAAGAAAGCTTTCCAGAGGCAGCAGTGCCTGAACCAAGTTTGGAGGAATAATAGGACTCTTCTGAGGGTGAAATAAACATTCCAAATAAAAGGAAACTACATGTGCCAAAGTAGAAGTAATATTGGCATGTTTGGGAAATCTAAAAGTGTAGAACTAGTGAGCAGGAGAATGATAGATGTTAAAGCTTGAGTAGAAAGCCTCATTTGCCATGCTAAGTGGTTTGGATTTTATCCTAAAATTGCTGGATGGATTAAAAAATGTTAAGAAAGGGAATTGTTCTGGCAACTGTGTAGGGGATAAATTTAGGGGGTTGAAGAAAGCTGGACAAACTGGTGCCTAGAAATCTGGGCTATTATAATTCAAGTAATAGATGAATGAGGATCCAAACTCAAGCAGGGACAACATGGGTGGAGAACAGGAGACAGATCATCATATATTAGAATAAAACATGGTTTGCAAGCAAATAGGCGATGATGGTGAGTGAGAAGAAAGCTAAGCTGACTCACAGGTAGGGTTGCCAGATAGACGTGCTCTATTTAATGACTTTTGTCCAGCATCCGGTATTGACTTTGTCAGGATACCCTAAAGGTACTCAGGGTTTTTTCCCCATTAATGAAAAATCAGCACTTAAAGATATTTTTATGCTTCAATAATTGGCACTTAAATTGCTTAGGTGGCAACACAAGCTAGAAATCATACTTAAGTTTAATGCCAGTTCAAGCTAGAAATCATACCTCTGCAAATAAAGATCTGAACAATCCCTTCTAGTCTCTCCCACGTTTGGCTGAGGGAAGACAAAAAGGGGGAACTGAGAATAAAAGTACTTCCTTTCCATATTAAAGAAAGGAAAAGACTGTTCTTTTGGCAGAAGTCCCTAGTCATAAATAATCCCAGATAATTAGATCTTTGGATCAGTACATATGCTCTGAAAATCATTCAGCGGCAGCCTCACTCCAGTGGCTATTTCTGAATGTTACCAAGTTGATGACAGCCTCCAGCTCCTGGGTGTCAGCCAGTTAGTGACTGCTTTGTTCTCCTAGCTGTCGGTCTGCAAGCGCCTCACTCCAGTGGACATGCTTCTGAAAGTCTGCCTGTCAGTACAGTCATACTGCAGTGACCACGCTAGCAAACTTGAAAGTCTGACCATCCATAAGCACTCCTGCTTCTGAAAATCCACCAATCCCTGGACACCAAGCTTCCAAAAACCTTGAATAAAATCAGCTCTGGCTCTCTTCAGGAATCAGTCCTTGCAAATGAAGCTCTCCCTTGCAGGTACACATGAAGTTCACCTTTTCTGTCACAATATCAAGTTCAGTTTATTGTTAGTTTGTAAGTTTGCAACTATTTGAACAATTCAACCCCAATTTACTGTTAGTTGTGCTTCAACCTTGTGAGATTATTCAGTATTTTCGATTCTTGTGGTAATTGTTATAATCTATTTTTTAATTTTATATTTTGTGTTAAGAATACTTTACATGAGGTATAGCCTATTATTCATCTTTCATTTGTTCATATTTGATTCCCAAATGCAAGTGTAAATTTCATGATTTTCAGAACATTGGGTATCTGTTAAATTAGGGAAAAGTCCTTTTGAGGCTCTTTCTGCAGTATGGAACTGTTAGTTCAATATAAAAAACGATGAAAAGTCAGATATAAATCAACATATACTAACAGCTAAACCTAAAAGGTATATCCTCAACTACTAAAGAAAGGGATAAAATAGCAAATTTCTGATTAAAAGAAATTCAAATGAAAATAAAATAGTTGCAGAAGTTGTAATGATCTTCCAAATTTTATATCATCACATCAATCTTTTCAGCTCAAATGACCAACAGAACATAACAAAAATATTTTTTGATTCTAAAATTGCAGACATTTTCAAAGTGATAGGATAAAATCCACCACAATAATAAAAATGTAATTGCTCTATTTTCTATTGCAGAGATCATTAAAAATCTAAAATGCCTTATCCTTTTAAACTATAACCCCAGGTGCAAATAATCACAATGACAAAAAAATTTTTCCCTTATGCAATGTTTTTGCTTTGAAAAATCTTGCTTATAAGTCTATCTACCTTCTAGATTAGTGCTCAGAAACACTATAAAATTTTTGCAGAGCCTCAATTGAGTTAATAAAGAAAATTTTACTGCTTTGGTAGATATAAATACAAATTTAGGTAGATGCATTAAAGTACAAACAATTTTTTGACCAGGTACAGTGGCTAACACCTATAATCTCAGCACTTTGAGAGGCCGAGGCAGGAGGATCCGTTGAGGCCAGAAGTTCGAGACCAGCCTGGGCAATAGCGAGACCCCATCTCTACAAAAAAATTTAAAAGTATAAACAATTTTTATTCAAAATTAAAGCTAAGCCTGGAGTATTCTATGGAAAGTGTCTGCTCTACTGCCCGTATTCTGCATGACAACAGAAAACATCTGTTGTCTGTTCTGTTGACACTGAAGTAATCATCATGAAATATTACCCTTCCTCTTCAGCATCTAAACAGTTTTAACTGAGCAGTTAAACAATTTTTGTGATTTTGTTGGCATTCAGTATTCTTTAATTCTCTAGCACTCAGAAACTTGTTGGGATTTCCAGTTTTAGCTATAACATGTAAACAGCTTTGAAGTCATCACTCCTGTCCTTAAAAGGCTGGACAAGCTGAAAATCAATGACTTTCCTTTTATCTTTCTGAGAATTGAGGTTGAAACACTGAAATCTGAAGAGACAGGCATATATCCAAAGGCACAGCCAAAATCTGCTTACTTGGAGCAAAAGCTACCAGAGCCATAAACTGGTAGGAAAACAAATGGTAATTTTGATGAATTGGTACAGGTTGAGTATGGGCCAGATTGGGAGTGAGGAACTCCTGGGGGCCACAGTCTTAAGGGGTCCCTCATACTTCCGTTGCCTTTAGCTCCAGGAATCCTACCAGATTCACAAGGTGATGATCCAGGAAATATTCCCTCAGGGGTCTGGTGGAGAAGGGTAACCACTGTGAAATACACCCAAGAGCCTTCTCCATTAAAAAACGCTACATTTCAAGGAGTTTGCCAGAGCCTTATTCTATCTTGGGTGAAGGACATTCCTCCCACTCTAGCTCTCTCTAACCTTCTTATCTCACCTAAGGGCGAGGAAATGTAGTCAACAGGGGTCAAGGCTTCACGGAAATAGATTGGGAATGCTGCAACCAGGGGAAGAAGTGCAGGGCGAGGAGGCAAAAAGCTATGCCACTGGAGAAACGCTGAGAGGTCCCAGCCCCTACACACAGACCCGCTAACAGGTTTAATTAGAAGATTATAGAATGTACCCCCTGTGCCACCATGCCAACAGGGCTCCAGCACAGTCACACTGGATGACAGCAACAGAGCCACAGGACACAGACACCCTGAGAGGTGTGTTTGGGGAAACCCCAAGTCAAGAGTAGAGAAAAAAACAAAGATGCTCGGGGACTTTGAACCGTCTGGCACACATGCCTCGCCGATTCCTAACCAAGTTAACATAAATGTAGCAGCATATTAAAAAGGGTTACAACGCCATGACCAAATGGGATTTATCCCAGAAATCCAAGGTTTGTTCAACGTATGAAAATCAATTATACCACATGAATAGAATGAGGTGGGGGGGGGGTGTTCATCTCGATGCAGAAAAAGCATTTCACAAATTCAGCTAATTCTGCAGTCACAGAGAGGGTGGGATGCAGCACTTGCCAGTGAAAACACTGTGGGAGGTAGCAAAAGGATTCAGAAATCATAGATGTGCATTTGTAAGGAAGAACAAACTCTTGTTTTGCAGCTGGGGCTGTGGGGCCCAGAATCCTTTCCAATCCCTCCCCAAGTTGAGGGCAGACACACCCTCTCCTAGGTGTCCCATCGAGTGCTGTGAAGGGATTTGTCTGATGCCATCAAAGTCCCAACTCCTTAAGCTAATCGACAGGGAGCACATCCAGGATAGACCTGATTGAATCAGGAGGGTGAGATGGAGCTTTGCCTCCTTTGCAAAAGAAGATATTGAGGTTCAGAGAACAAAGACTGTGCCTGAGCTCACAGAGCGAGTGAAAGTGCCGAAACCGTTTCAGATCTTTTCCTTGAAAACCAATGTCTTGATATGCAACACCCACTGCGAGTAATGGCCTGTTCCCTTGACATTGGGCCAGCTTCTGCCCACTGGGCCCTGGACAAGCTCTCTTTGGCCTCTTATAAAGACACTAATTTCATTCATGAGGGGTTTACCCTCATGACCTCATCTAGCCTTAATTATCTCCCAAAGGCATCACCCCCTAAGGCCATCACACTAGGGAGCAGAGTTTCAACTTATGACTTTTGGAGGGAAACAAGCATTCACCTGTGACATTGAACCCTCAGTTACTTTTTTCTGCTTCTTTCTTCATTCCTTCCAGATTCCCTTGAACTCTAAAATTTTGGCTGTGTAAATTATCATGAATATTATTTTGGGTTGCTATTGAAATATTAATTGGTGATTTCAATTTTTAAAAATTTTATTCATTTTATTTTTTATTTTCAGAGGTACATGTGATAATTTAAAATTTATTTATTTATTATATTTAAATTAAATTTATTTAATATTTATTTATTTACAGTCTCACTCTGTTGCCTGGGCTAGAGTGCTATGGCGTCAGCCTAGCTCACGGCAACCTCAAACTCCTGGGCTCAAGCGATCCTCCTGCCTCAGCCTCCCGAGTAGCTGGGACTACAGGTATGTGCCACCATGCCCGGCTAATTTTTTCTCTATATATTTTTAGTTGTTTGGCTAATATCTTTCTATATTTTTTAGTAGACATGGGGTCTCACTCTTGCTCAGGCTGGTCTCGAACTCCTGAGCTCAAACAACCCGCCAGCCTCGGCCTCCAGAGTGCTAGGATTATAGGTGTGAGCCACCACACCCGGCCCATGTGATAATTTAATACATTTATATTATTTGTAAAAATCAAATCAGTGTAATTGGGATGTCTACCACCTTAAATATTTGTCTTCTTTATGCCAGAAACATTTGAATTATTCTCTTTTAGGTATTTTATACCATAGATTATTGCATTGTCACCCTACTGATCTAGCCAACACTAGGTCTTATTCTATTGGTACTCCTTATTCTATGTCTCTTCACTCATAACCTTGAAAAGACAGGCAGCTCTAAACCATGGTGAAATCCACACTCTTTATAGGATTTCTACTGGACTGTTAGGCTGGAAAGCCACATGCCTCGCCTGTCCTCACAGAGGGGCCCCGGAGAGAATCCTGGGCTATAACTGGGAGCACCACTTCTCCTCGGGTTTCTCTTCCATTGTATGTTCCAGTGCATGGCTGTTCAGGAAGCCCCTTCAGAAAGCCCAGCCCTTCGCACTGTGCCAGGAGCAGGGAAGAAATTCTGAGACGGGGCCCTGCCCACAGGTTTTACACTGAAACATCGAAACAGATTCCCCTACATTAGATAATTTTCCCAAATGCTTTAAAACTGAACGCCCATGTTTCCTCACCCTGAAAAAGACAAGTAGCCCTGGCCAGGCGGGGTGGCTCACGCCTATAATCCTAGCACTCTGGGAGGCTGAGACTGGAGGATCGCTCAAGGTCAGGAGTTCCAGACCAGCCTGAGCAAGAGTGAGACCCCATCGCTACTAAAAATAGGAAGAAATTAGCTAGACAACTAAGAATATATATATATGTGTGTGTGTGTATATATATATATAAAAAAATAAATAAAATTAGCCGGGCATGGTGGCACATGCCTGTAGTCCCAGCTACTCGGGAGGCTGAGGCAGGAGGATCGCTTGAGCCCAGGAGTTTGAGGTTGCTGTGAGCTAGGCTGACGCCACGGCACTCTAGGCCGGGTAACAGAGTGAGACCCTGGCTTAAAAAAAAAAAAAAAAAAAGACAAGTAGCCCTGAAAACGAGTGAAAATCATTTCTTTTAAATTCAGATCCCCTTCTTGAATAAATCTTAAATCTTTCCTAATTGCCTAATCTTCTGCCCCAGGCCCCAGAGACTCTGTGGAGCGTCCATCAGTTGTCAGAAATCAAAAGCTCCCTGGCCGTTGGGCCCTCTTAAAGCTGAGCTGCTCGGCCCTGAAGATCAGAACCTCTGGAAGCCGTGAGAACTCCAGAAGCTCGGGCTGCAACCTGGATCATCACGTAGGGCTCTGTGAGAAGGGACTCAGGATGTTAGACCCTCTCCTGGTGATTCTAACCTGCCGCCTAGAGAGTTCTAATCTAATCGAAATCCTTCGGAGGGTGCAGTGGCGTGAGAGGGACCAAGACAGGCCCCGCGCTCAGTGCAGCTCACAGCAAAGCCCAGGATGCTCCTCTAAGGCAGAGATCTCAACCCAGGCCTCCTTCTAGAAGCCTCCAGGGAGATTTCTACACACACAAGACCCTTGTCCTGGAGCACAATAATGAATCACTAGGTTTGGCCTTTGCAAAACCTGCAAAGCGATTCCACTGTAGAGTCGGGGCCGGGAAGGCGTTCCACACCTGAATTCACTTGCAGACACGCTCCAGGATTTATTTCACTGGCTCACAGAGCTGTGGGAGAGAGGGACTCGACCAGGAGTTAGGTTGAAATGTACGCAGCAGCGTTGGTGGAGGTCGAGGTCAGCGTGGCAGCACCTGTCACCGGCCGAGGAGGCCTCTGTGCCAGGGGGAGCAGTGAGGCCCGGGGCAGCACGGAGTCCATGCAGTCAGTGGAAGGTGGCCGGAGTCTGGCTGTCCAGAGAAAAATCACCGGGATCCGTAGCTGCCACACGGACGAAGAATGTCTGTGTCAGAAACAGCCTGGCTGCGTCCCGAGGGCAGTGTGACCAGGGTCCCCGTTAGGGGGCTGGCTGTTGTCCGTAGAAGTGACACTTAACGCCTGCGCCGTTTTAGTTCCAGCGTGGATAAAAGGTTAACGCCACGCGTATTTATACAGCAGGGTGTCCACTGATTTCTGTTTGAGAAGAAGCCCTCATTGGGGAAGAAAAAGGATCCAGGAATTGTTTCTGCATATCTGCCTTCAAACCAGCCCGGATGTGGCTGCCATCTACACCAAGGGAGGAGCCCCGAAAAGCATGGGAGGTGGGTGGTGCTGGTGTAGACAGGTAGGGTGATGCCGGTGTAGACAGGCGGGGCGGTGCTGGTGTAGACCCTCTGAGTGGGGCTCTCTGTGGGATAGAAATCGACAAGAGGCCAAGCCAGGTCACAGAGGAGGCTAATTTATAGGGGCCTATAATGTCCCACGTAGGGCCCCCTCCCCGAGGGGAGTTCAGGGAATTTTAAAGAGGCTTAGTGGGAAAAGGGTGAGGTGTGAGCACGGGGAGGTGGAGATTTTCTTGTGCCTGTGTAGCTTTAGTACCTGCTCTCATGGTCCTGTTTCATTACCATGTTACTAATGGATCTCCACCCCATGGGTGTGATTTTTAGCATTAAAATGAGATTATAATAAGGGAAAAGTCAGGGTAAGGCCAGTGCTGGGGGGGAGGGGTGTCCTTTTTGGCTTGGAGTGGTTAGATCCAGACAGGTTGGTTTTGTGCAGTCAGGTTCCTCATCAGCTGGTGTCGCATCTTGCCGCGGTGGTGTTGGAGAAGCACCGCCCGAGAGACAGGCGGCCTGGCCGCCCCCTTACACGCACGGGTCCGGGCTGCAGGCCAGCAGCTCGGAGGTCATCTGCTTTTTGCTCTTTGTTAGTTAGTCTGGGTCACGCAGCCCCACGTTGCCTCCTGGGTCAGCAGGGAGGCCTGAGCCCTGTCCCTGTGCTGCCTCCGCGCCTGCCGGGTGTGGCGCTGGAGGTGCCTGAAGTCCCCGTGTGCCTGCGACGCGACAAAGGCCCGCCCGGGCAGGGGACTGGGAGTCCATTAGCTTCTGGGGAGACACAGGAGCAGCTGGGTGGGACCTCTGACTTGGCAGTGTGGGGGCGAGGGTCAGGCCGCAGGTGGGGGGCCCGGGGACCAGTCTCCCGGCCACGCGACATCAGGGCGTGGAGGCCTGAAATCTGCCTGGGGAAAGGAGAGGACGTGGCATTCTTAGATGACACGGAAAGAATCAGACATTAGTCCGTGATTGAGTTTGCTCTGGCTTAGGAAGTTTCCTGCTCAGTGCATTCGGGCTCCATCATGAGATAAAGGGCTTGGATCTAAAGGATTGGGAATAAATCCCGAGACTCCAGATTTATTTGGGGTGGGACCCTAATCCTGGACTACATCTGAGATGCCAAAGCCAAGAAATGATCTAAGCCTTGTGTTCCCAGCATGCTTCATCACCCCGGGCACTCACCTCTGTCCCCACCATCACTTGCTCCAACTATTTAATATTAACCCCCCTAGACCTGGCCTTGGCCTCTTCTCCCGTCCTGGGGCATACACAAGTCCCAAGCCCGGCCTGCAGGCAGAGCGCTCCGCTCCTCTCCCCTCCCCTCCCTAAACTCTTCTTTCTGCCTGGGCCTCCTAGAGGGTCCCACGCCCACCGCTGCCGTCCGCCCACTCTTCCCCCAACCCTCCGTTCAGACCCCCGCAGCAAGCCACAAAGAATTCTCGTGCCAAACTCAAAGAACATCGCTGACCATTCCACGCTAACTCGGGGGACAGGGGTGGTTCGTTTGCAGGAATGTCGCAGGCCCTCCCTTTGCATTTGAGATATGGGTCCCAGAGACCCTGGGGGTCCCTCCCATGCTGATCTCTATTTTCTTTTCTTTTTTTTTTTTTTTTTTTTGAGACAGAGTCTTGCTTTGTTGCCCAGGCTAGAGTGAGTGCCGTGGCACCAGCCTAGCTCACAGCAACCTCCAACTCCTGGGCTCAAGCGATCCTCCTGCCTCAGCCTCCCGAGTAGCTGGGACTACAGGCATGCGCCACCATGCCCGGCGAATTTTTTGTATGTATATATTTTTAGTTGGCCAATTAATTTCTTTCTGTTTTTAGTAGAGACGGGGTCTCGCTCTTGCTCAGAGCTGCTTTCGAACTCTTGACCTCGAGCGATCCTCCCCCCTCGGCCTCCCAGAGTGCTAGGATTACAGGCGTGAGCCGCCACGCCTGGCCCCCTCGCTGATCTCTAATTTCTCTGTCCCGCTTCCTCAATCTCATTTTATGCAGGTGAAGGGATTTTGCATATGCAATGATGAGTTTATCTTGAGTTAATCCAAAAGCTCGATGAGGGTGGGGCTGGCTCAGTTCCACCCAAGACCTTTAAAAGAGGCCAGACCTAGGCTGGTTTCAGACTCACCAGAGGCAGAGAGGGGCAAGCTCGTCCCGCACCTGCACCCGCACCTCCCGACTCCCGGATTCCACGGGGAAGAGGAAGCGCCAGCTCTCTGTCACCGCTGGACTAGGCTCTGCGGCTGCAGGAGACTCCCAGGAGAAAACTAAGGAGTAGCCATGGAGGTGGGTTGGAGGGAGTTGGCTTCCTGGTTCACGGGAGGAAGGCTGGATTGTCCTCACGAGAAGTTTCTGTAGCCATTAAAATGCGTGCCGTTCATGGCGGGCGCGGTGGCTCACGCCTGTAATCCTAGCACTCTGGGAGGCCGAGGCGGGAGGATCACTCAAGGTCAGGAGTTCAAAACCAGCCTGAGCAAGAGCGAGACCCCGTCTCTACTATAAATAGAAATTAATTGGCCAACTAAAAATATATATAGAAAAAATTAGCCAGGCATGGTGGCGCATGCCTGTTGTCCCAGCTTCTCGGGAGGCTGAGGCAGGAGGATCGCTTGAGCCCAGGAGTTTGAGGTTGCTGTAAGCCAGGCCGACGCCACGGCACTCACTCTAGCCTGGGCGACAGAGTGAGACTCTGTCTTCAAAAAAAAAAAAAAATTGTGTGCCGTTCTTTACAAATATAACTCACTCCCCATGGTAAGCCTGATGGAAGGTGTTATCACTGTATCCATCTTACAGTGAGGGAAACTGAGGCACAGCACGGCTGACTACCTTGTGCAGGGACCCAGAGGTGTACTTAACGAGAGCTGGGATAAACCAGCACTCTGCCTATGCCTACCGAGTGGGTGACCTGCACAACTGTCCTGTGCCGATTCTCCACTTCATGGTTTATCTCACAAACTCCTGCTCTTGATTGGATTGTGTATCTGCTTGAGAGCTCCTTAGTTATTCCATTTTTCTTCTCCGTAAGTTCCGCTGGGGTTCCCTGTATCTTCCTACTCACGTACACTCCTGCTTCCACGACATGCTTGGCTTTAGGCAACCTCTTAAAACGCTGTTTAAAGTCTTGCTCCACTAATTCCATCATCTGTGTCACTTCTGGGTCTATTGACGGAATTTCTACTCGTGGTGAACTGTCTATCTCTGTTTTGTTGCATGCCAGGTCTTTCAGGTAGGAGGTCACACTGTGCGTTTTACATGCTTAGGTGTTGGATACTTTGTGTTTCTTTAATGTTGAGATTTTTTTGTCATGTAGTTAAATTACTTGGAAACAAGTAATGGTGATGGTTTGGGGATCATTTTGAATTTCCTTTTCTCCTTTTTTAATTTCAGAATATTATGGGGATACAAACGTTTTGGTTACATAAATTGCTTTTGTACCATTTGAGTCAAAGTCATAAATGTGCCCATCACACAGATAGTGTGCATTGTGCCCGTTAGGTGTGAATTTACCCATCCCCTCCTCCCCCCTCCCACCTGATTGATTTCTGATGAATGTTATTTCCATATATGCACATAGGAGTTGATCAATTAGTTCCAATTTAATGGTGAGTACGTGCGGTGTTTGTTTTTCCATTGTCATGATACTTCATTTAGAAGAATGGTCTCTAGTTTCATCCAGGATAATACAAGAGTATTAGTTCACCATTATGCAGGTGAAGGGATTTTGCATATGCAATGATGAGTTTATCTTGAGTTAATCCAAAAGCTCGATGAGGGTGGGGCTGGCTCAGTTCCACCCAAGACCTTTAAAAGAGGCCAGACCTGCGCTGGTTTCAGACTCACCAGAGGCAGAGAGGGGCAAGCTCGTCCCCCACCCGCACCTGCACCTCCCGACTCCCGGATTCCACGGGGAAGAGGAAGCGCCAGCTCTCTGTCACCGCTGGACTAGGCTCTGCGGCTGCAGGAGACTCCCAGGTAGTTACCTGGGAGTAGGTAGTTCACCATTTTTTATGGCTGAGTAGTACTCCATGGTATACACGTGCCGCATTTTATTAATCCACTAATGTATTGATGGGTCCCTGGGTTGTTTCCACACCTTTGCAATTGTGAATTGTGCTGCTATAAACATTTGAGTGCAGATGTCTTTTTTATAGAATGTCTTTTTTCCCTTTGGGTAAATACCCAGTAGTAGGATTGCTGGATAAAAGGGCAGTTCTACTTTTAGTTCTTTGAGGTATCTCCATATTGTTTTCCATATTGAGGTTGTACTAGCTTGCAGTCCCACCAGCAGTGTGTAGGAGTGTTCCTCTCTCTCCACAACCACGCCAGCATTTGTTGTTTCGGGACTTTTTGATAAAAGCCATTCTCACTAGAGTTGAGTGATATCTCATTGTCATTTTGATTTTCGTTTCCCCGATGTTTAGAGATGCCGAGCATTTTTTTTATGTTTCTGGTCTGTTAGTCTGTCTTTTGAAAAGTTTCTGTTCATGTCTTTTGCCCACTTTTTAATGGGCTTGTTTGATTATTTTTCTTGCTGATTTTCTTGAGTTCTTTATAGAGTCTAGTTATCAGTCCTTTATCCAATGTGTAGCATGCAAATATTTTCTCCCATTCTGTAGGTTGTCTATTTCCTCTATTGACTGTGTCCTTGGCTGTGCAGAAACATTTTAATTTGATCAAGTCCCATTTGTTTAGTCTTCAGTCTATAGATATCATTAAGTATGAAATGTCCGATTTCCTTAGTACTAGGTTTGACAGTTGCTATTTCTGACATTTCATTTCGACACTTCTTATTTTGTTTTTTTTTTTATTGTGAAGGTACATCCTCAGTCTTTCAAATGCATATTTTGGCTTGTCATTATCTGTCAAACTTTTTTAGAGCAATTTTTGTGAAACCATGGATAAGTCAAAAATACGTGTTATTTTTTAATATGAGTTCTGTCTTTTGTCTTTTTTTTTTTTTTTCTCCAAATATCCAAATATGAGTTCTGTTGTGGAATCAATGCCACAGACAGCTTGAAATATCAATGCAGTGTTTGGGAGGGACGTGTCTAGTGAGCACACAGTACTTTGATGGTTTGAGAAGTTCCATTCTGGTGATTTTAATCTTGAAAATGAGCCCCATGGGAGACCTGAGACCAAGGTGGATAATGATGAGCTGAAAGCTGTCGTGGAAGCGACTCCATCTCAACCTACGTGTGAATTAGCAGCGAGGTTTGACGTTACTATTCCAACAATAGCGGACCATGTGAAACAAATGAGCAAGGTAAAGAAAGCTGGACAGATGAGTACTTCAATAATTAAACGAGCATCAAAAGAGAAATTGTCTCAAAGTTCACCTTTCTTTGCTGTCATGACATAAAGGTGAACCATTTCTACACCGTATTGCTACGTGTGATGAAAAATTGATCCTTTTTGACTATTGCAAGCGTTCAGCACAATGTTGGATAACGATAAAGTGCTGAAACACGTTCCAAAACCAAATTTTCATCAATAAAAGCTAACGGCCGGTATTGGTTTGGTCCAGTGCTGGTCCTAAAACCTAGTCAACCAATTACAGCAGATGTCTAAAGCAACCAGTTGGATGAAATTATGAGGATGTTTGCGATTAACCAGCTAGTGGTCAGTAGACATGGGCCAATCCTCCCACAAGAAAACAGTCAACTACATGGTGCACAAACAGTGCTGCTGGACTTGGAAACTCTCTGTCACCCACCACATTCACCAGACCTCGCACCAAGCGACTACCACTTCTTCCAGGCTTTGGACCACTTCTTGTGAGAAAAAACATTCAATTCTCAGCAAGCTGTGGAAAACGCCTTTCGCCATTTCATTGCCACTCTGCTCTCCAGGCTTCTTCCCTGGTGGCATAAACAAGCTACGGTTAAGATGGCAAAACTGTGTCGATAGTTTAAGTGCATGCCTTGATTCGTTTTACTGCTTCTTGTTTGAGATAAAAGAAACTAAACTTTTGATTAGGAATCGGACATTTCATATTTAATGACCATTTGCAGGCCCCACCCACCCCGCCCCATTATAGCGATGCCCTTTAGCACCGTCTTCAAGGCCCTTTAAATTAGGGGGACTGTCTACTCTGGCTTAGGGACCCAGGTTCTTCACAGCCCAGGGGTGACCAGCCCAGGAATTTTCCCGCCTGCTCCTTCCTAGTGGTCTCTCAGCCTAGGTAGTCTCCTGCCACTCGTGCGCTGGAAGACACTCTGGTTTCCCCATCCTTGCTCGCCTGGCCTGGAAATTCTGTTTGAGTTTGAGCTGTGCACTTGTAGGGCCCACACATTTGCTTCCTGCCTCCACACACTATTGGTTTCCATAGTTCCTCTGGCACACTCTGATTTGAAAATTAAGTGCGTCATTAATAGTTTGCAAATGAGGTCCCCATTATTTTAGAATATACATTTCAGTTCTTTTTTTTTTTAATTATTTTTATTCTTTTTTTTTTCCTTCCTCCAATGTTAACATTTGCTCACTACGTTTCAGTTCTTAAGAGTCGAGAATGTTTGATTTTTATTTTTAATGTTGTGATTGGCTGATACTTTAATCCTTTCACTGTTAAATAAGAGTTTGGCTGGGCACAGTGGCGCCCACCTATGATCTCAGCACTTTGGGAGGAGCATGAGACCAGGAGTTCCGGTTCCAGCCTGTGCAACACAGTGAGATCTCTGTACATAAAACAATAGAGACAATTAGCCACGCGTGATGGCGCACACATGTAGACCCAGCTGCTTGGGAGGTTGGGGCAAAAAGGTTTCCTACCATGTAAATATTCACCTCTTAATTATATCTTATTTTTAAATAGGAAGTGAGACATGAAACTAAAATTACTGGAAACTCTCAGAAAGTAAAGAAAGAAGAAGAAGAAGAACCGGAAATACCAACAGGTAATGTTCTTGGCATCATATTTATGTCATAGAAAACTTTTCTCTCCCGTCCCCATCTTCCCCAGATCTGACCAAGGGGAGTCGGGTGCAGCCCAGGGGACCCCAGGGCTGTCCTCAGCACCCCGGGAGCTCCCTGCCCCAGCCCTGGTGGCGGTGAAGGGCCCTGCTGTGGCGTGGGGTGTCAGCCCCTATCCTAGGAGCCCTCCCAGGCAGCAAATGTGCCATGGCGCCCCATCGATGTTTTCTGGAACTTGAGCCTCTGATGCTCCTGACCTGCCCCAGTGACCGCCTGGGCATTGGGACTCAGGTAGATGCTGAACCCCCAAACTTCTCATCTAAGCCATTGTCTCCCACTAAGGAATAAAGCCGTGTCTGGGCCTGTCAGGTGTAGGGGGAGGATCTGCCCCCCGGGTGTGCCTGTGACTCATGCCAAGTCATCCGCATTGCTCTGTCCCTTCTAGAGTGCTTAGTTGAACCATGGAGTGACCGGGAAATCTGGAGTTTCCTGCAAGAGTGGGAACTTCTTGAATCTGAGGTATACTTCAAGGTGAAGAAGAACCACGTAGTAGCTAAAGAAGTCGCCTGGCGTCTCAAGCAGAGGGGCATAAAGAAGAGCTGGCAGGACTGTCTACAGATGCTGACCAACTTGCAGGATCTGTACTACACCGTCCGTGAGGCCAATGAGAGGCCAAGGAGCGAGCCCTTGCCATGTCCTTACGGAGATGCCCTGCACAGGATCATGGGATACAGATGGAAGGCCAAGATCCTCTCAGGTTTGTCTCTTCCCGTGTTCATCTTCATGGTCCCTTAGCAAGTGGCATCGGCTGGCCCTGCCATCCCTGTGCCCTGAACATGGGGAGGACGGGTGGGCCTGGCCCTGCTGAGAGTTGCTGAGTAGTGTCACGAGATGTGCACGCAGCACAGGAGACTTGCTGCTCTGTTGCATCTGTCTCTGTTTATCCTATTTGCTCCCCACACCAGTGACCCTGAGGGACTTTGTTCATGCACTTGTTCAGGACGGACGTGGCCCCAGGGCTGGCCTAGGGCATAGGCAAGCGTTCAGGGCATGTTCTCATGAGCTGTCCCTGTGCTTTTCTCTCTCATGTCCTCCCTCTGCAGATGTGGCTGAACTCCTGCCTCCCGAGTTCCAGCCCCCTGAGTTCCAGCCCCCCGAGTTCCAGCCCCCCGAGTTCCAGCCCCCCGAGTTCCAGCCTCAGGCCTGTGGCATCCCTGTTCCCTTTGAGGGGCAGTTGTGGGCTCCTCCACATGTGATCTTCATGGAGGATCCTCAGGTACCCGGATGGCAGCCCTGGAACACGAGCTTTCCAGGGTCAGCTCCATACCTGGTCCCTGGATTCCTCCCAGGAGTGGCCATGCCCCACCTGCAGTGGTCTGTCACTACTGACTCAGATCCGGAGCCCAGAGACACTTAGAACCAGGGTCCCAATCTATCTGAAAGACAAAAAGTAGTAGAATTTATTCATTGGTGCACAACTCCGTCCTCTCCCAGCCCAATGTGATGAGAATAAAATATGAAATCAATGACTGCGGCCTCATCCCTTTCTGCCTTGTGCTTGTGGCTTGGATGGGACCCCTAACTGAGGACAGGCCGAATAACTTTTCTAGATACAACACAAAAAGCATGATCCATGAAAGAAAGAATTGATCAGTTAGACTTAATTAAAACTCAAAATTTTTCCTCTGTGAAAAAACATGATTTGGAGAATGAAAAGGCAAGCCCCACACTGTGGCAGAAAATATTGTCCATGTGTCTGAACGCTATGAGTTGCATCAGTCTGCACAAACATCTGTCTGAACATCTGTCAGTTCTGTATATCAGCATGCCCATGTGTCAGAATCTGTCTTTCAAACATCTGTCCAACTGTCCAAAGATCTCTCTGATCATCTGTAAATCTAAACATTCGTCTGTATGAACATCTGTCCATGTGTCTGAATGATTGTCTGAACATCTGTCTGCTTGAATGTGCATAGCATGAATGTCTGTCCATCTGTCTGAACATTCATCTATCTGAACATCATGTATGCCATCTGTCTAAACTTTAGTCTGTAGGAACAACCACTTGTCTGAACATCTGTCTGAACCTCTGTACACTGGCGTGCCCTTCTCCTGAAGTACCTCTTTGAACACCTCTTTGTCCACCTGTGGAAATGTCCAGAAGAACATACAGATGGATTCTGTCTACAAGATATCCACTCTGTCTGTCTGGACATCCATCTGTGTGAATGTTTGTCCACCTGTCCAGAAGTCCTTCAGTCTGTATGTTTGTCCATCTGTCTGAATGTTGTTCTGTCTGAACAGCCATCTGTGTAAACATCTGTCAGCACATCTGGGCATCTCTCCAAATATCTAACCCTTGGTCTGTGAAGCTCTGTCTGTCTGTTGCCCATCATTCTGGACACCTTTCCGCTTCTCCAATCATCCATGTGTCTGAATTTTCATTGTTGGAACATCCATCTGTCTGAGGGGCACCTGTCTGAATGCCCAGGTGTTGGACACCTGTCTGCCTGAATGTCCACCTGTCTGGAAGTTCTTTCCTGTCCATCTGTCCAATATCTGTCTGAATGTCCTCTAAGAATGCCTGTCTGTCAAAACACCCATCTGTCTGAACATCTCACCATGTGTCTGATGGTCCGTCTGAACACCCGTCTGTCAGAACATCTGTCCATCTGTCAGAGGCCTGCGTGTCTGAACATCCGTCTGCCTGTCTGAATGTCTGTGTGTCTGGACATGCCCGTCAGCCTGCCTGTTTGCCGGGAAGTCCATGCCTCCCTGGGGCAGCCTTGGAGAAGCGCACCCACTCCCCAGCACCCTGGAGGCAGAACCCTGTAGCTCTGCGGTGTGTTTGTCACCCGGCTGTGGGCGACCCTCCTCTTCTCGTGCATCTGACTGCTCCAGGATTTCACTGTCTGCCGTAGTTTATGGGCGTGTGGTGTCACGGCCACAAGGTGGTGATCAAGTACTTTTTAGGTTTAGGATCTGCTTTAATGTTTGTTGTGACTCATCAGGATTTAGATTCAGGGTTCTGTTTTACTAGATTCCTTATGCCACTAAAACATGCTGATCACTGACAAGGAGTCCTGGCTGCCAGATCAGTTTGGAGCACAAAGCCATACCTGACACTGGTTTCAAATGTGGGCTGAAGCACCCTGGCTTGGCGTGGTGGGGGAACAGGCTTCCTCAGAGTCGCAGGAGAATGTTTGCTCCATGCATGTGCGGCGTCGTGCGCTGTGCTCATCAGACTCTGGCCAGCAGACACACAAGTGACTAGGGACAAGAAAAGCAGGAACATATTTGCCTTCGTCAGACGTGCATGGCTTATATTTCCCACGTTCTTCTTCCAACAAGGGCAGGACAGGGCGTGGCTGCTGTCCTTCCTCCTGCTCATCTTTTTCGCTGAAGGCATTTTGGAAGAAACTGCTAGGTGTCTGCATGTGTTTATCTTTTGGAAGAATGGAAGAGCGGGGAATCTAGAAACAGAACTAATTGTTAAACTAAATAGTGAAAAGAAACATAAGATGGATGGTGGGGGAAGAAACAGTATCAAACTGAGGAAGTCTTCCTCCCAGCCTACAAACTCTGATGCCCACAAGCTCCGGTCTTCAACCCGTCCTTGCGGTTGTCACTCCGTCACCCTGTTCATGCCTGTGCCTCCAACTGTCACCCTTGAAGGTATACACTTCTCAGGCCCTAACCCCAGTTTCACTTCTAAATTATCTGTAATAAGAAACCCAATTAAAAATTCAATCAAGTATTAATAAAATGTGTATGGCTAACATGCACAGAAAATACTGTATAATTAGTGATAATGATTCTTTCTCCCAGCTATCAGTTAAAAATAGGCAGGTAGATAATATTAAACATTGGGGGAACTCCCCAGGGAAGAGAGCATTAGCTTGTAGTATATTGTTTTCTCAGGTTCTTTATGGGCCGATTCATGCTCTAGCCCAGGAGTCAGTAAACTCTTGGTTAAGGGGCCAGATAGTAAATATTTTAGGCTTTGCTGGCCACAAAGTCTCTGTCGCAACTAATCGACTCCACCTTTGTAATACAGAAGCAGTACAGAAAATATGCCATTGAATGGGCATGCCTATATTCTAATAAAACTTTATTTAAAAGCGTCTGGGCAGCCAGGAGGCCCTAGTCTGTGGATCTCTGATATGGCCATCACATCTGCGTTCCAGCCCACAGGGAGAGGACAGAGAATAGAGATGCCTACGCTCTCCATTTACAGCCATTTCTACTTACCTGTCGTTGCCTGTTGCCTCAAATTTACTTACAAGGCCTTCGCAAGCTGCGAGAGCTGGAAAAATACAATCTTTTGTCTAAGTGATATCAGCAGCAAACTGTTGGGGAGGAGAGTCATTACTGAGGAAGTAAGGGAGATCAGATATTAGGGACAGTTATAAGAGTCCACGTCAGGTAGCTATTTTTGCAAAGGTGCTATCTGACACCCCAAACTCAGTTGCACACATAAGCATGTATAAACATTTCTCACTGTCGCATCTGTAGTTTGGCTGAGTTTGGCTGATCTGGGGAAGCCCCGCTGGGTTTGGCTCCAAGCTGTGGGTTGACTGCAGGTCTGCTGCATGAATCTTTCATCTTCCTTGGATCAGTACCCATGCGAGCATGTTCTGTTCATGGAGGAGAGCAGGAGTGTAAGAGGGGCAGGTGGGACGTGCAGCATATCCCAGGGTGTGGGCCCACTCCCCCTTCTCCCTGCACCTCCTGGGCCAAAACCAGCGATGTGGCCGGGCGCGGTGGCTCACGCCTGTCATCCTAGCACTCTGGGAGGCCGAGGCAGGTGGATCATTTTAGCTCAGGAGTTTGAGACCAGCCTGAGCAAGAGCGAGACCCCGTCTCTACTAAAAAAAAAAATTATAAAGAAATTAGCTGGACAACTAAAATTATATATGTGAAAAATGAGCCGGACGTGGTGGCGCATGCCTGTAGTCCCAGCTACTCGGGAGGCTGAGGAAGGAGGATCGCTTGAGCCCAGGAGTTTGAGGTTGCTGTGAGCTAGGCTGACGCCATGGCACCGTAGCCTGGGCAACAGAGTGAGACTCTGTCTAAAAAAAAAAAACCACTGATGTAGCTGAGGCCTGCACCAACAGAGCAGAAATTGTACTCTCTCCATGGATGTTGGTAGAGAAGAAATGACTATTTAGCGAACAATAGCGTAATCCACCACACTCTGTCTCAACTAGCAAAAGTGATTAAACATACTTATTATGTCTACAGGATAAAACTGATGTTTTCCTGAATCCCTACTGTGTGCACACGCATGCACCCCATACACACACGGACCCCCGTGAACAAGAACAGAAATCAGAAGATTCCATATTCTTAAGCTTAAAAATGTTAGGTTACCATCGCAGCACTCTACTACAGTTCCCAAATAACTAGCAATAACTTCCTACACTCGTGTCGCATTGAAACAAAGTGAGAACATGTGCCTTTAACAAATAATCGTACTTGCTTATGTTGATCTAGTTTCTTTTTTTAAAAAAAGTCTGCCTCACCATCTGGGGGATGGTCATGCTGGAAACTAAGACTTGTGGAGGGAGAGGGGAAAAGGGCATTTATTGAAACCATAAAATCTGTACCCCCATAATATGCCAAAATAAAATATATATATATAAGTCTGCCTGGTAACTGTGCCCTAGGCTCGGGGATTGAGGGAGCGGAATGGAAGTCACGAGAACCACGCAGCCACTGGAGAGACCTGTCCCCTCCTTCAAGCCATGTGGCATGCAAGGACACAGAGAAGAAGCCCAGCAGTAACCACGGTCTTGGCCAAAAGGCAGCTACATTTCTTAAATAAGAAGCATTTGTTATTTAGGAAGAAGAAGGTGAAAGTGCAGAATGCCACTTCACATCAAGGACGGTGACGAGCAAGGACCCAGCTAGGACTCCAGGTATGCTAGACGGGAGGCCCGCGACCCACTAGCAGATGTATTTTCCAGTCTTCCGTCCACATATCTCCACACAGTACTGTCTACCCTGGGGTGGGGGGAGCACAGAGACGAGGGGCATGAACTCTTGGCTGTCAGGACACAGAATCGGCTGCACGCTGAATGAGGACACCACAAAGAGCTGAATTACCACCAGGCAGCTCAGAACCGGTTCTCAGGAGGAGCTCACTGAGGCTGTCCCCTCCGCTCGCCCTCTGAAACGTCCCACCCCTACCCTGCAGAACGCCACCCTTCCCCATATGGGTTGACAGCCTGAGTTCCTTGTGACTCAGCTCACAATATGGCACTGCCTCCACCCTCCTCCTCAGCTACTTAAAACGGCAAAGATTTTAGCAAAACAGGAGGGGGGAGGAGATGTCAGAGCAGGGGATAAAAAGAAAAATATGCATCGACCACAGTTGTAAGGGTGGAAAAGCGAGCGGATTTCCCCAGGACCCTTGCAAAACCTCTGCATGCATTGCCATGACGGGTCCCTTCCCCTTCATTTGCCATAGTACACACGCATGCACATACGCACACGTGTGCACACACACATGCACATACGCACACACGTGTGCACATGCACACACGTACACACACGCGTGCACATGCCCCAGGTTTTGACTTAGCGAATTCCCAGCCTAAATTACAAGCCAGCATGTAACGCCTCCACCGTGAAGGCCATTTGTGCATATTTACTAATACTGTGTTTCCCAAAAAATAAGACAGGGTCTTATATTTATGTTTCCTCGAGAAGACACCCTAGGGCTTATTTTCAAGGGGTGTGTTATTTTCCCCTCCAAGCCTCAGCTTGCAGCACACACAGGATGGCCGGGACCCGACAGGGGGAGCTGATCTTGTTGGTGGGGCTGCCCGCACCTTTCCGGTCACCTCTGGGACAGTAGCTGTCATGATGGGGCAGATGAGAAGGGCTGCTCATCTTTCCTGCTCCGCGATGAAATGCATGGGTTGTGCAGATGCGCTGCGTAGCCACGCCCATCACTAGGTCTTATTTTCAGGGTAGGGCTGCTATTGTGCAAATGCTTAGAAATCCTGCTAAGGGCTTATTTTATGGGTAGGGCTTATTTTTGGGGAAACACAGTAGCTTCGTTTTGTATAGATGAAGAATTGTTTATATGAAGGCATAACAATTACCTATATGTTCTCAGCATGAGTGGAGAGCCCAAAGGGTTTTTATTTTCCTTGCTTTTTTTTAAATTCTGAGATATAATATAGACACAGAAGAAAACATATTAACCCTCTTCGTGCGGCGGGCCAAAATATTGGCTTTTGAGTCCAGGGTGAAAAGAGCAGCGGGCCGATATATCTTAACTACGTAGGAGCTGATATATCAGCCCGCTGCACCAACAGGGTTAAATTGTATGGCTTAAAGCTGGGGTTGGCAACCTTTTTCTGTAGTGGGCTAGATAAATATTTTCATCTTTGCAGGCTGTACATTCTGTCCTAGGCAATTCATAAATAATACAAATTTATTTCCCACAGCTCTGGAGGCTGGGAAGTCCAAGATCAAGGCACTGGACGGGTTGGTGTCTGGCGAGGTGCTGGTCTCTGAACAACACAGAGGTTACAATCATTGGCTACAGATTGTAACATACAGGCTAAAATACCTTCATGCAAGATAATCAGCACAACTCCATGATTCAGAAACAAACAGTATCTTTTTCAATGTCAGTAGTCTATGCATTAATTGGTACATTAACAATCTGAGGAATCCACAATAAGATTCTTTGCTCAGGGGCAGGATGTTGACTGAATCACAAGACACACACACCCACCCGCCCCCGGGGGAGGGCTAATTTGGAAGCCTGCCAAATGTAACCTGCAGATTGTCAGAAAAATTCCCTTTGCAAACAGCTATCAAGCAAGGATGCCCATTATCACTGCTTCTAAGGGAGACAAGGTGGTGAAATAGAAAAAGAGTATAGCCCTTGGATCTGGAAAAAACTCTCACTGGGGATGAACTGGGCTAACACTCAGGTGGAGGTAAAACATTGGGTTATGCCGTAGCTAGAGGCACTTGAATAGTTTGGGGGTGATAATAATTATAAGAATTGCAGAGCTGTCTGCCTTTTGTTAACTATTCTAAAAGCTTTGAGGAAGGAAAATGACAAACTCAGGTCAGCCAACTGCCAACTTAAAGCGCACTGTAGACTCAGAAGGCCTCCTGTAGCCATACGGAAGATAGTGTGGAAGATCAGACCCAAGATTTAACCGTAAGGGCAACAACCCTACAAAGAAACCTGGACCCTTGGCCTCAGTAGTCTCCTATGCCAACGTCGGAACTCTGAGAAGTACATCTCCAGTGTGTTTAATAGATTGCCTATCGACTCTACCCTCAGTCACTTATTTAGATATACACGTAGCCCTGAAAATATTGCAAATTATGGGGTTTTTCTTTACTAAACATTAAGTTTTTTAGATCTGTTCATATTGCTATTCATAGATCTATCTCATTGCTTTGAACTGATGTGTAGCATCACATATTTTTTAATGCATTCCCCCTAATGATGGACATCTACGTTATTTCCAATTTGTTCTTCCTATGACAAACAAAACTTTGCGGACTATACTCACACCAGGTGAGACAGGGCTGTACAACGGGAAATTCACCACGTTACTCAGAAATTGCTCCTTTAGCCCTTATGAATGCCTTTGTATGTACACGCCTATCCAAGCTAGACCTATAGGTTGTCCAAGACAATCATGGTGTTTAGTGTGATGTCTGATCTACGAGGACAACATAGTCAATCAGGATAATTCTACAATATTTTTAAATGCTGAGAAATATTCACAAAGTAGATTCATTAGAGAAAATGCATTATGGGAAAATTTTTGAGATGTGATTTTAATCAGATCCGTGTGGGGGTAGTGACCTGCAGAGTAATGTGTGATAGACATTAGGAAATCAATAAAATGTTTTAGTGACTGCTTTGAAACCCAGGGACTCTATACCAAGTCAACAATTGAAGCTGACAAAAAGATCTGTTTAATTCCTGATTTTCTGTGCCAATGGGGAGCGAGGATATGGCTCATGTACAGCAGCTAAGAATCTGAGAATCCATTACTCAGTCTGCTTATCATGCTACTTCCTTTTTCTGTAGGCTTTTGGGCATGAAATGGAAAGGTAAATTGCTTATCTGCTGCAGTTTCCAAAACCAACATCCTGAAGAGTCCCAAGGTTATCACGGGCATATTCAAAACGCCACTTAGCTATCACCCTGGCTCTCAGACCATTTCATTGATGGTAGTGGAAATTGACAAGGAGATTGGTTACAAAAAAAAAAAAAGCCTATGGTATTCTCCACAGAACTTCTGAATTAAATCACTCCCTGCACCCTTCCACTCCTCACCTCACATATATGCTGAAAAGTGTGTCGTGAATCAGGCAATGCTTCTGGCATTGTTTGGGGTGACTGAGTCTTATTTAGCAGGGTGCTGTGTGAATCTCCTTGCAACCAGAGTCAGGAAACACTGGACAAAGCTGGGATGTCACTCATGTGGGGCAGTGTGGGACACCTGGGAGACCCTTTGTGACTCAGTAACAAACAGCAAATGAGGCGCTGAGACCTTTAATGGCCTTGATGTGCTGGAGATAAACTGTCCCATTGTTTCATCACAAGGCCCCTCACGATATATTACCCTGCAAAGTGGTTTTGTAAGACAAACCTTTTGGTCTTGCTGAAAGATGGACTCAGCCTATTTCCTCTAATGACTAAGTGAAGTAAGTTGCTATGTACTTTGTTGTATGAGTTGAAGCAGTCAGTAGAAAGGGTTAAACGCAAAACCTTGGAGCAAGCAAGGCCTGGATTGGAATCTTGATTCTGGGACTTGATAACTGATCACCCTATAGGATTGCTCAGATTATTAAATGAGATCATGTCTATGAAGTGGTTAGCATATTGTGAGTATTTAATTGATAGCTAAAAACAAAACAAAAAAATCTAATTGAATACTGGATGGTAACCATTGGTAAAGAGCAGCTTGTAACAGATGTTATAACTGCACAAAGATTTATAGCTTCGTGGAGGTTACTCTATGAAGATGGTAAACTTTTGTTAAATTTAATTTACACAATAATTTAGACATTTACTGTAGAACTTGGCTTTCATAGATGAGTATTTTCTATGTCCGAAGTTAAACATATAGAATATATGTCCTAGAATATACAACAGGTATATTTTTCTGGTTGCTCTTCAAAACTAAGAATTTCTTTAGTTTTATGTTTAACACATGGTTTAACAAGGTTTTTTTGGACATATTTGTTCTGTGTGGACATGAAGCTATTGGATTAGGCAGTGTTTCTGGTCTTGGTAGCAGTTTCTTAGAAATGTAGATGGATCTTTTTATTTAGTCTTCTGACCAAAGGTGATGACTTTGCAGGTAACTGATGTAATAGGAAGGGTTGACGTTGCACATAAGGGTGGTAAGCTACCTGGTGAAAGGAGCCTGGGAGTAAATGTTCACTGCTCACTCAATCGCTGTGAACTTAAACCAACTGAGCAAAATAGCCAAAAGCAGCTTATGTAAGCAACCTGCAAATATTTACTGAACTCTGGGCACTGAGATACCAAAGACAGTATAAATCAGGTCCTTGGCTCCAATCGGAGCACAAAGCCACAGAGAGCGATTAGAAGCATCATAGTGCTCTGTTACTTATCACAGAGATGATGCTAGTCATAGGAATTTCTCCACTTCCTTCTGATCACTACATGCTCTTAAGTGTCGGGCCTTTGGGTGGCACACTTACATTAAAATACTCAAAATTACACTAAAACAAGATAGCAGTAATCACAAAGCAGACTCCGCTATTGGGTAACAGTGTGTGATGTCTACAAAGGCCCCCGTAGGTGGCCTTCTGACTGCCTTTTAACCTAGTGTCGTTATTTGAGCAGAATTGTGGGCTGTCATGACCATACTCTCTTATACCCTCACTAGGCAAAGATCTCTCATACTCCAGGAATCAGGAGATCTTTCTTTAGTGCCAGCTTGAATTTATACCCCGACATGCTACAATTTGAGCACTTCTTTGCCCTGCAAGATCTCCCTGTTTAGTCAGCTCAACATTCTGACAGATGTCCCTGAGACAGTATGTGTGATCTGTTGTAGACCCAATAAATTTCGCTTTTGGGGCAAAATTTGTTGGCATACCCAGGTGGCTACACACCACTGTTGAGGACTTCATCTCTAACCGGAGTAGTCAAAAGCAGGACAATGGTTGGGAACTGGAATTGTCAGGGATAGGATCTTAAAAAATGGCCGTTCAAGGATGGGTAAGATTTAAATGTGTAGATAGAGAATTGGTGGCTATTCCAGGTGAGGAGAATAATAGTGTCTGTTTCATTCTGTAGCATAAAAAGTTTTCGTTTCAGTTATCCAAGTGTCTTTTCAACAGCACTTTTTTTTACTTCACTTCTTGAAGTGGAGTACTTACTTCACTTCTTGTTTTTTTTTTTTTGAGACAGAGTCTCGCTTTGTTGCCCAGGCTAGAGTGAGTGCCCTGGCCTCAGCCTAGCTCACAGCAACCTCAATCTCCTGGGCTCAAGCGATCCTTCTGCCTCAGCCTCTCGAGTAGCTGGGACTACAGGCATGTGCCACCATGCCCGGCTAATTTTTTTTCTATATATATTAGTTGGCCAATTAATTTCTTTCTATTTATAGTACAGACGGGATCTTGCTCTTGCTCAGGCTGGCTTTGAACTCCTGACGTCGAGCAATCCTCCCACCTCGGCCTCCCAGAGTGCTAGGATTACAGGCCTGAGCCACCACGCCCGGCCTTACTTCACTTCTTAAATTAAGAATTTAATTTGTCTTCTAACCTTACTTCTTGGAGCACAATCTCCTGAAAATTGATCCAGATTTATCCTATTCATCCAAAATAGGTGGTACAAGTTTCCGATTTTATCTCGGCAAAGGTATTACCACAGTGCCCTCCTCCTACTTACAAGGTACAAGAGTCCAGGTCTCCCATGTGCTATAGGGCTAACACCCACATTTACCTTTCCAATTTTGACTTCTGCCTTTCCTTTTTATCCAGCAATCCTCGTCACGACAGAGGACCCCTGACACTCCTCGGCCTAACCTAACCTTACCTAAACCCTTCCCAGCACTGGCACCGTCCGCCAGCCCGTCCCTCCTTTAAGCCCTCCCTCCCTTTGCTTTGACACACTGTATTTCCGGTTCTCCCCTCCTGATCATTCCTTCTCAGGCTCCTTTTCCCCTCTGTCCCTTCAAAGCATCCCCCCGGGGCTCCTGGCTTTGACCCTCAGATTCCTCACTCTACTCATTTGAAACTGGAGAACTGCGGGGAGATGCTCAGAACTGCAAAATACCTTATGTGAAGTAAGCGAGCTCCTTATGGCCCCTCACTGGCACTGAGGCATCACTCTGCCTTGGTTGACTACCATCCACCCACAGGGACAAATACTGGGGAGAACTCCAGGAGGGGCACTTCCAGCTACCCTGTCGGCCGAGGAGGCAGGCATCCGACCAGGACAGGAAAACTTCGGAGCCTTCACTGAAACTCTGCCGTGTTTAGGTTTTGTTCTGACCAGGAGCACGCGCCTCGAAAAGGCAAGCAGCCCCACCCCCCGCCGCCGGCCCCCTCTCCCCGAGCTCGTTTTCTGAGACACCGTCTTTACTTTATCTGAAGCCGCTGTTAGACGGGAAGCTCCCAGTGGGCTGCACCACAAGCAGCCCGGCCGCGTCGGGCCCACCTGGTGCGGCTCGGCGCCCAGGTAGGCAAAGGTGATGGCGCGGCCCCCTCGACAGGGGCGGCAGGAAACGGGGTCACGAGCCGGTCCTGCTGAGAGGTGCTGCACTCGGGACACCTCCACTTTAAGGAACGGACCCGCGCCGCGGGCCTGGGTGGGACGCAGGTGTTCGTCCCTTCCGGGTTCCGCCCGCGTCCTCAGAGAACCGGAACACCCTCAGCGTCTTCCGGCCGCGGGGGGGGGGGGGGGGGGGGGGGGG
>VSMD01123492.1:0-26556 GCA_008750895.1 Mirza zaza
TGGTTACAAATGTGTATTTTGTTACCTATGTATTTTGGAAGCAAGCACCTTTCTGTTTATGTATGATGTTTCATAACAAAAAATTTCATTTCATTTTTTAAAAAGATATGTAACTCTCATAACTATTTGCAACAAAATAATGGGCTTTATAATTTAATGTCAAGGGCTAATCAACTTTCTATAAATACAAAATCATTAAATAAAACATTAAGAATAGTTTTCTTAATTTCACAGATTAAAGGATTTAACAACCTTTTATTTAACATGACTCAGTTTAAAAGCTACAGTGAGTAAAACACCAAAGCACTAGTACAGGAATATAAACAATTATCAGTGAAAGAGAATAGAAAGACCAGACACCAAAAGACACAAAGAAATTATGTATGAGAGAAAAGTCTCAACTCTCCTCCCTCAAAATTTACCCAAGATAATCATCAAATGGGCCAAAGATTTAAAGAAAAAAAATAAAAGTAAAGTCACCAGGCAAAAACAGGAGAAAAAAATTTATAGCAAAAAGGGGAATAGAAAGAAAGCCTTTCTAAGTATGACACAAAATCCAGAAGTGACAAAAATATACTTATATGATATATTCAAGTATTTATACATAAACACAAAAGGTGTCCTATGACAACATTCATAAAAACCAAGGTCAAAGTAAACAACATACAGTGGGAAAAATACTCATCACATTATAGCACAAGGGCTGACTCTTCATACTGAAAACATTCCTACAAATCAATAGAAAAAAAGAATTCAATTGAAAAATAGGCATGGGATATAAACAAAGTTCATAAAAAAAAAAAAAAGATTTA
The DNA here is from genome assembly GCA_008750895.1 of Mirza zaza. Classification (NCBI taxonomy): domain Eukaryota; kingdom Metazoa; phylum Chordata; class Mammalia; order Primates; family Cheirogaleidae; genus Mirza; species Mirza zaza. The sequence goes on from VSMD01123492.1 coordinate 813, forward strand.
TATACATGGAAAATTTTCATTCTCATTCAAAAGAAAAAGGCATCCTCAAAAAAACTAAAAATAGGCCAGGCATGGTGGCTCACCCCTATAATCCTAGCACTCTAAGAGGCCAAGGCGGGAGGATGGCATGAGCTCAGGAGTTAAGAGACCAGCCTGAGCAAGAGCGAGACCCGTCTCTAATAAAAATAGAAAAAGTAGCCAGGCATCGTGGCATGAGCCTGTAGTCCCAGCCACTTGGGAGGCTGAGGCAGGAGGATTGCTTGAGCCCAGGAGTTTGAGGTTGCTGTGAGCTAGGCTGACACCATAGCAGTCTACTCAGGGCAATAGAGTGAGACTCTGTCCCCCCCCCAAAAAAAAAAAATACTAAAACTAGAACTACCATATGATCCAGCCATCCCACTGCTGGGTATATATCCAAAAGAAGGGAAATCAGTATATCGAAGAAGTATCTGCACTCCCATGTTTATTGAAGCACTACTCACAACAGCCAAGATGCAAAATCAATTTAGGTATCTACCAGCAGATGAATAAAGAAAATGTGGTACATGTATACAATGGAGTGTTCAGCCATAAAAAAAAAAAAAGAAAGAAAGAAATCCTATCATTTGCAACAACATGCATGGAACTGGAAGATATTATGTTAAGTAAAATATGCCAGGCACAGAAAAACAAGTATCACATGTTCTCATTCATGTGTGGGAGCTAAAAAAAAAAAATAACTCCTCTTTTCTCAGTATCCCAAATCAAAAAGAGATAAACAAAAATTTTTTAAAGAAAAACTGAATTAATGAAATTAGCAGAATGATGGTTATCATAGGCTAGAAATCATAGTGGAGAAGGGGTAAAATGGATACAATAGTTAAAATGAATATGGTCTAGTGTTCAGTAGCACATAGGGCAATTAAAACATTGTTATTATCCTAGCACTCTGGGAGGCCAGGAGGCTGGATTGCTCTAGGTCAGGAGTTCAAAACCAGCCTGAGCAAGAGTGAGACCCCGTCTCTACTATAAATAGAAAGAAATTAATTGGCCAACTTATAGAGAAAAAGAAAAACATTGTTATTTATTAATAATTGTATATTTCAAAATTACTAAAAGAGTGGAATTGAAATGTGCCTAATACAAATAAATGACAACACCTGAGGTGATAAAGATCCCAATTACCATTTTGATCATTACACACTGTATGCTGGTATCAAAACATCACACATGCTCCATAAATACGTACAACTATTAGACATCCATAAAAATTACAAATAAAAGGCTTTTTTAGGCCAGGCGTGGTGGTTCACGCCTATAATCCTAACACTCTGGGAGGCCGAGGCGGGTGGATTGCTCAAGGTCAGGAGTTTCAAACCAGCCTGAGCGAGATCCTGTCTCTACTAAAAATAGAAACTAATTGACCAACTAAAAAATTTATATACAAAAAATTAGCCGGGCATGGTGGCGCATGCCTGTAGTCCCATCTACTCAGGAGGCTGAGGCAGTAGGATGGCTTGAGCCCAGGAGATTGAAGGTTCTGTGAGCTAGGCTGATGCCAAGGCGCTCACCCTAGCCTGAGCAACAAAGTGAGACTCTGTCTTAAAAAAAAAAAAAGAAAAAGAAAAACTTTTTTAAAACTCTAAAGAAAAAGGCAAAATGCCAACAAAAGTCTCATACCCCATTAGTATTAGAAATTTAAGCCAGTATACCTCTACGTAGGGCAATTTGGTATTATTCTAAATTACACTCAGAAATTCACTTATATTAATTTGCACTATATTTACAATATTCACTAGCATTGGTCATAATAGTAAAAAATAAATAAATAATAAAAACACCTCAACAGTCTTATGTACATCAATAGAGGTCTGGTTAGACTACCATGCAGCCGATAAAAATAATGAGGTAGGCCGGGCGCGGTGGCTCACGCCTGTAATCCTAGCACTCTGGGAGGCCGAGGCGGGCGGATTGCTCAAGGTCAGGAGTTCGAAACCAGCCTGAACAATAGCGAGACCCTGTCTCTACTATAAATAGAAAGAAATTAATTGGCCAACTAATATATAGAAAAAATTAGCCGGGCATGGTGGCGCATGCCTGTAGTCCCAGCTACTCGGGAGGCTGAGGCAGCAGGATTGCTTGAGCCCAGGAGTTTGAGGTTGCTGTGAGTCAAGCTGACGCCATGGCACTCACTCTAGCCTGGGCAACAAAGTGAGACTCTGTCTCTAAAAATAAAAAAAAATAAAAATAAAAAAATAATAATAATGAGGTAGCTTTTACGTGTATTAATATGTAATAATCTTCCAAGATATTTTGTTAAATAAAAAAGGCTATAAAGCAGGGTAGACATGATGCCACTACTTTTATTACAAAGAAACAGAATGTGCTTATATACACATAAAATCTTGTTAGAAAATTAACATAAACTAACAGTGGTTTCCTCAGAGGAGAACAATCGCTGGCAAAAGGAGGGGGCGGGGTGACTTTTCCCTAAAAATCCTTGTACCTTTTGTAATTTGTACTGTGTACTCAAATTCAAAATAATTTTAAATCCTTTTAGTCTGACTATAACTTTACCATTTCCTGAATCCTTAAACTCTTAACATAATCGTCTTTTTCTGAAGCTAAGTTAGGCTGATGACCAATCATCCCAAGAGCAGAAAACAAGTGTCAACAAATGAATTTTTTAAATAAGCCTAACCCTATGCACAAATCAATCCAGACAGAGTACTACAAGAAAAAGACTTCTTGATATCAAGTGAAAGATTCAGAAATTTAAGTGCTTTAACTTAAGGACATAAATGGTCATAAAGATAACAGCTAAAAATATAGCTAAATATACTTAATATATTTACTATTTGCTAGGCAGTTTGGTTAGGTGGCATTACCCCATTTAGTCCTCATCCTATTCTGGGACACTGATATTACCTTCTTTTCAAAACAAGAAAAGCAGGTTTTATACAGATGTGAAATACATGTAAAGTTCCCAAAGTAGCATTGCTAGTCAGTGGTAGGTGAAACTCTTAACCACTATGTACACATATACATACTATAAATAACCCAAAATACATTCATTAGGTAGAGAGCTTACCTAATACAAAACCTTAGCCTTAATGACAGATATAGAAGTAATTCCTAAATTTTCAGTTTTAAGTTTTAGTCTTACCTGTCAGGCAGTCTTTAGCTACAGCTATATCAAACCATATATAATACAGATCTCAATCCCTAAACAAGTAAAAGATGAGTAGTCTGAGCTACCATTGCAATCATAATCTGGTTTCCAATAACTTGGTTCCATCCCCAGACCATTGTCCTCTCAGCAAATTAAGTACTCAGAGGTACTAATTTAACAGACTAAGGTCAAAACATTTTTATTCACTTTTCACCATCTCCACATTGTGCCTACAAAAGGAACTCATTTTAATCAGAGAGAAACTAAAGAATAATTCATGTGAAAAATCTGAAATTACCAGTCAAGTTAAAGGAAAAAAATTAAGGCACCTAATTTAAAGTCCTTAAGACATCTTGATTATCAGGTGAATCCATTTCTGAAGTAGTTTTCAACCTAGTGTTCCAAGTCACATGCAGGGTATTTTCCCCCCCCAGCATATTACAGAATACAGAAGTTCAGGTTACATATATTGCCTTTGCCCCGCCCTAGTCAGAGCTTCAACCGTGTCCCATTCCCCAGACAGTGTGCACCACACCCATTAGTTGTGAATATACCCATCCCCTCCCCACACCTGCCCCCAACCTGATGACTGTTACTACTATATGTGCACGTAAGTGTTGATCAATTAATACCAATTTGATGGTGAGACACAAAAGGGATCTTTAATATACTTTTCTTACACACAACTAAAACAAGATCACAGTTGAGAAATTTTGTCATACCAAAAATACTTAAAGCTCTGTAGATATAAATATGTTAGTTTCCTTCTCAAATAAAGACACTAATTTATGGCAGGGCGCAGTGGCTCATGCCTGTAATCCTAGCACTCTGGGAGGCCAAGGTGCGAGGATCACTCAAGGTCAGGAGTTCGAAACCAGCCTGAGCAAGAGCAAGACCCGTCTCTACTAAAAATAGAAAGAAATTAATTGGCCAACTCAAAATATATAGAAAAAAATTAGCCAGGCATGGTGGCTCATGCCTGTAGTCCTAGCTACTCGGGAGGCTGAGGCAGTAGGATCACTTGAGCCCAGGAGTTTGAGGTTGCTGTGAGTTAGGATGATGCCATGGAATTCTAGCCTGGGCAAAGTGAGACTCTGCCTCAAAAAAAAAAAAAAAAAGACACTAATTTATTTAAATGAACTATGATGGTCCTTCCTAATTTGGAAAATAAGAAGTCTAAAATTCTGTTCAACCATGTATTTCAAAGCCATGCCTTGAAACCTAAAGATAAAAAATTTTTTTTTAAACCTGAGAGGCCAATTTACCTAGATTTCAACCCACAAGTTCAAAATTGGGAGAAATTTTTAAAGGCAAGAGTCATAGTAAAGAAGTCGATAAAGATTTCTTTAATCAAGCAGTCCCTTCAGGCCGGGCGCGGTGGCTCACGCCTGTAATCCTAGCTCTTTGGGAGGCCGAGGTGGGCGGATCATTTGAGCTCAGGAGTTCGAGACCAGCCTGAGCAAGAACGAGACCCCATCTCTACTATAAATAGAAAGAAATTAATTGGCCAACTAAAATATATATAGAAAAAATTAGTCAGGCATGGTGGCACATGCCTGTAGTCCCAGCTACTTGGGAGGCTGAGGCAGCAGGATTGCTTGAGCCCAGCAGTTTGAGGTTGGTGTGAGCTAGGCTGACGCCACGGCACTCACTCTAGCCTGGGCAATAAAGTGAGACTCTGTCTCAAAAAAAAAAAAAAAAAAGCAGTCCCTTCAGAAAGCTAATAGCAAATCCAAAACCAGTCCTGAATCTAGCAAACAAACTAGAATCTCATGTAACTAATTATTTAGGTCTAGGCTGATAAAACAGCTTCTAAATGATGTGACAACAAATTAACTCAGCTATAAATAATCCCTTAACAAAAAATTTCACCTAATCCCCAAGCAGTCAAACAGCAGTTCTAACACAAAAACTGCATATACTCAATTCCAAACCAAAAAAAGTTTAAATTATCTAAAATGTTAATAATTATTTTACCCTGCAAGTAACAGACTACAAAACAAATGAGACAAGGTCCCTTCCCTCGAAGAGTTTATGTGATAAAGATGGGTGACAGAGAGTAAACAAGATAATTACAGACCGTGCCCTGAATGAAATAAATAGGATAATACAGAATAATAAGAGAAATCAAAGAGTATCAGAAGGGGGTTGCCAACTTTACATAGAATGTTAGAGAAAATCTCTCAGAGATGGCAATGTGTGAGCCAACACTTAACTGAACAAGGGAAGGACAGAGGAAAAGGGAACAAATTAAGGCCCTAATACAGGAAGGAAAATGCCTGGTGTGTTCAAGAAAGAGAAAGAAGCCAAAGGCCAACAGGACAGTAAGACAGCAAGATTGCAGAGAGAGGGTAGGGACCAATAAACAGTGCAGCCTGTACAGTGTGCATGCTATTTTTAGGTCCAATGGAAAGACATTGGAGGGTTTTAAGCAGAAAAATGACACAATGTGATTATCATTTTTAAAGGAATACTCTGAAAATAATGAACCATACTACGAATGGCACAGGAATAAAGTTAGAAGGCTCCAGCAGTAGTTCAAGTGAAAAAAGGAAAGTGGGTTGGACAAGTCTAGTGGCAGACCCTGCACGGTGGCTCACGCCTGTAATCCTAACACTCTGGGAGGCCGAGGCAGGATTGCTTGCAAAGTCAGGAGTTCAACACCAGCCTGAGCAAGAGCGAGACTCCGTCTGTACTACAAATAGAAAGAAACTGGCCAACTAATATACATAGAAAAAATTAGCCGGGCATGGTGGCGCATGCCTGTAGTCCCAGCTACTCAGGAGGCTGAGGCAGCAGGATTGCTTTAGCCCTGGAGTTTGAGGTTGCTGTGAGCTAGGCTGATGCCACAGCACTCACTCTAGCCTGGGCAACAAAGCAAGACTCTGTCTCAAAAAAAAAAAAAAAAAAAAAGTCTAGCGGCAGTGAAATAGAAAGAAATGAATATACCTGGGAGATTTTGGAGGCTGAGCAAAACAGATTTGCTAATGGATGAGAGGAAAGAAGAAATCCAAAGGTGATTTCTAAGTGTTTTAGCTTGAATAAATACGTAGCTGGTAAAGTCATTTCTTGAGATCGTAAAGAAGAGGGCAGCTTTTCGGGGTTTTTTGTTTGTTTTTGGTTTTTTTGAGACAGAGTCTTGCTCTATTGCCCTTGGTTAGAGTGCAGTGGCATCATCTTAGCTGACTGCAACCTCAAACTCCTGGCCTCAAGTGATCTTCTTGCCTGAGCCTCCAGAGTAATTGGTACCACAGGCACACACCACCATGCCCATCTAATTTTTTTATTTTTTGTTGAGAAGGGGGTCTTGCTCTTGGCTCAGGCTGGTCTCTAAATCCTGAGCTCAAGCAATCTGTCCTCAGCCTCCAAGAGCACTAGGATTACAGACATGAGTCACTGCACCTGGCCAAGAGCACAGTTTTAAACGTTAAAATTAATAAGTGAAGTCAAGAAAGTGGTTAAATCTTAAGTATAGAATATAGGGGAAAGATCTGGACAGGAGATTAAAACTTGAGATCATTTGCATATAGATGCCATTTAAATACCATATCAAAGATTACACAAATATTACCCCCGAAGAGTAAAATGTGTTTTAACAAGTCTGTTATAATAAAATACAACCTAACTATACACCTTGGTTTGTGCTTGCTTCTGTCCCTTCAATTTATATTTATCAATGTACCCCAATTCGTAATCTTGCCCTCCTAGTTGATCATATGGTCCTCCACCACTACCACCTATGCGACCAACCATAACAATACTATTAATAATGTATCATTTTATAATTTCAAAGCATTTAGCATTCATTATTTCACTTGATTCTAATGATAACTTTGTAAGCCATTCTTTTACAGAGCAAAAATTAATGTATGAAGACTGGACTGGCCAGGCATGGTGGCTAATACCTACAACACCAGAGATTGGGAAGGCTGATACAGGAAGACTGCTTGAGGCTAGGAGTTGGAAGCCAGCCTGGGCAACAAGAGACCCCATCTATAAAAAAATGTTTTAATTTAGCCAGGCGCGATGGCACATGCGTGTAGTCCTAGCTACTCAGGAGGCTAATGCAGGAGGATCTCTTGAGTCCGAGAGTTTGAGGTTGCAGCGACCTATGATTATGCCACGGCACTTCAACCTATGCAACAAGACCAGACCTCCATCTCTTTAAAAAAAAAAAAAAAAATTGGCTTGGCCACCTTGGTCAACATCAAATAGCTATTATTTAATAGACAGGATGAAAACAATTCAAGGACTCATTTTACTTGTATTCACACAACTTCAAAACAGACAAGCTACAAGAACTGAGGAATCTTACATTTTTGCCTTGCCCAACACCAACGATAGCACAAGCACTCAAATATTTGCTGAGTCAAGGAACATCTTCACAGTGGTGCGTGGTGGCTCATGGTGGCTCACGCCTGTAATCCTAGCATTCTGGGAGGCTGAGGCCGAGGATCACTCGAGGTCAGGAGTTCAAGACCAGCCTGAGCAAGAGAGAGATCCCATCTATACTAAAAAATAGAAAGAAATTAGCTGGACAACTAAAAATATATACAGAAAAAAATTAGCTGTGCATGGTGGCACATGCCACCAAGTCCCAGCTACTTGGGAGGCTGAGGCAGAAGGATTGCTTGAGCCCAGGAGTTTGAGGTTGCTGTGAACTAGGCTGATGCCTCAGCACTCAGCAACAGAGACTCTGTCTCAAAAAAAAAGTAACATCTTCACTAGCACTAAAGAAATATAAGAATTCCAGATCCACTGTTAATATATCACAGTAAATAAGTTGATGCTATTACATTGTATCTTAGTTTCTTATTTCCAGTGTAGAAATTTTGTCATTTATTTTCCAAGTATGCTCAAGTATAAATTAGATAATACCTAACATTTCAAGCCACTCAAAAGATTGCTTTATGAACTCAAGATGGCATTAATGTCTAGAGAACGCTGGCCTGAAAAATAAATAAATAAATAAATGGCATTATTTTACAGCAAGTCTTAATTCACATGCCCATAGAAACAATTTCCCTGTTACTCCAAATTTCCTATAAAATATTTTACAAAATGTAATACATCAGTTGTTACAGCCGAAAGAAAAAAAAAAATCAGATGTTATTTGTATTTATGACCAATATTTCATGAAAATGACATTAATACATATATGCACACCTACTCAATTGATTTTCAACATAGGTATTTCAAGGTGATTCAATGGGAAATGAAGCCTTTTCAACAAGTGAAGCAACTTGCACAACAGAACATTTATATGCAAAAAAAAAGAAAAAAAACCTGAACTACACACTCTTTCATCGCATCACAGCAAAAAAGTAATTTAAAATGGAATACGGACCTAAATTATAGGAGATTATTAGGTCATGCCTCTAATTCTAAGCACTCTGGAAGGCTGAAGCAGGAGGATCCTTTGAGGTCAGGAGTTCAAGACCAACCTGAGCAAGAGATCCTGTCTCTACTAAAAATAGAAAAAATTAGCCAGGTGTGGTGGCACTCTCCTACAGTCCCAGTTACTCGGGAGGCTGAGGCAGGAGTGCTGCACGAACCCAGGAGTTTGAGGTTGCCATGAGCTAGGCTGATACCACGGCACTCTAGCCCAAGTGACAGAGCAAGACTGTCTCAAAACAAAACAAACAAACAAACAAAAAACCAGACTGAGAAAATTTGCAAAACATATCGGATACACCCCTATCTAAAATACATAAAGAATTCTTACAACTCATTAAAGAAATCCAATTTTTTTAAAGATGCAAAATATCTGAACATACACTTTGCCAAAACATATGAAAAGATGCTCACTATCATTATTAGAGAAATGCAAATTAAAAAGCACATGTTGGCCGGGTGTGGTGGCTCAGGCCTGCAATCCTAGCATTCTGGGAGGCCAAGGTGGGAGGATCGCTCAAGGTCAGGAGTCGGAGACCAGCCTGAGCAAAAGTGAGACCACCCCCCTCCACTAAAAATACAAAGAAATTAATTGGCCAACTAAAAATAAATAGAAAAAATTAACTGGGCATGGTAGCATATGCCTATAGTCCCAGCTACTCGGGAGGCTGAGGCAGGAGGATCGCCTGAGTCCAGGAGTTTGAGGTTGTTATGAGCTAGACTGACGCCACAGCACTCTAGCCCAGGTAACAGAGACTCTGTCTCAAAAAAAAAAAAAAAAGCACAATGTTAATTCAAACTATACAGAATGGTTAAAATTAAAATGACTGACAACACCAAGGGCTAACAAGAGTAACTAACTAATATGCATTGCTGGTAGGAATGCAAAATGTTTCAGCATTTTGAAAAACAGTCTGACAGGTTTTTTTAGCAGAATTAAATACAATTTATGTGACTCTGCAATCCTACTGCTAGGTTATTTTCACAAGAGAAATGAAAATGTAAGTCCACACTAAGTCCTATGCACAAATGTTCCTATCAACTTTATTCATAATAGCCAAAAACTAGAAACAAACTAAATGTCTAAGAACCAGGGAATGGATAAACAAATTGTGGTATAACTACACAACAGAATACTACTTAACAATATAAAGATTAACTGTAACACATGCAACAACACACATGAAAACAGCCAGAAAAGAGGCTATATACACACTGTATGACTCCTTTTATTTGCAGTTCTAAGAAACAACACACAATCCTAAGGGACTTCAATACTAAAACAGCTTGGTGCTTTCCAAGGACTGGCGGTGAGGGGAGGAAAAACCAAGGTAACTTTCTAAGGTAATAAAAATGGTCTATATTCTGACTGTGGTGGAGTTATACAACTGTATACACTTTAGAAGTGAATTTTATTGTATGTAACTTACACCTCGATAAACCTAATTTATTTTTTCCCTCATCTACTTTGACAAAATAAACCTAATTTAAAAATAGATTCACATCCCCATTAAAAAATATTAGCAGACAGACATTTGTTTAAAAAGATCAACCCTTGAAATGTTAATTTTTAGTGTAAAGACTTAGAATAATGTTCTTCTATATTATTTTGACCCTAAATTTACCTTCTCTAGTTAGTCTGAGGATTTATAAATTAATCCTATAATGTTTCCTCTATATCAAGGACCAAGTCCATTAATCCAAATTGGATGTTGACTTTTATCTTCAATTTATGGCAGAGGAAAACTGACAATCACTTGTCGTCTTTTTTTTTTTTTTTTTTTTTTTTTTGAGACAGAGTCTCACTTTATTGCCCAGGCTACAGTGAGTGCCGTGGCATCAGCCTAGCTCACAGCAACCTCAAACTCTCTGGGCTCAAGCAATCCTGCTGCCTCAGCCTCCCAAGTAGCTGGGACTACAGGCATGTGCCACCATGCCCGGCTAATTTTTTCTATATATATTAGTTGGCCAATTAATTTCTTTCTATTTATAGTAGAGATGGGGTCTCGCTCTTGCTCAGGCTGGTCTCGAACTCCTGAGCTCAAATGATCCGCCCACCTCGGCCTCCCAGAGAGCTAGGATTACAGGCTTGAGCCACCGCGCCCGGCCCACTTGTCTTCTTTTAATCAATGTCTAGAAATACCATGTCACAACACCATAGGATAGCTTTGATAATGTTTACTAATTGCAAATCAACTACACTGGCAGTGAACACCAGGAAAATGAAGGAAACATAATCTAATCACTGTACTCATCAGTCTGTGGCATTTTAAAACGACAAAGTACTATAGAACACTAACTTGTTTCTTTTGAGGAAGGGCAAATGACCTGTAAGGAGTATTTTGGAAATCTGCAGAGGAGTGTGTCTCTAAGGAGTATTTTGGAAATTTGCAGGGGAGTATCTTCTAAGAATGGTTACACCTGTGGTACTCCATATTGAAATACATTATTGTAAGCGTCTTTCCTATTATTTACCTTTTTATTCTTTTTTGAAGCAGGACTGAGCAAGCAAATTATTTACCTTTTTGATTACAACTGTGTATTATTTTGATCTTATTATACACATAAGGTATTTTATTTCAGGACAGCAAAGAGGACTTTGAAAAGGACATGTCCTGGGAGGCGAAGGCGGGTGGATCGCTCAAGTTCAGGAGTTCGAAACCAGCCTGAGCAAAAACGAGACCCCATCTCTATTAAAAATGGAAAAGAAATTAATGGGCCAACTAAAAATATATAGGAAAAATTAGCCTGGCATAATGGTGCATGCCTATAGTCCCAGCTACTTAGAAGGCTGAGGCAGAAGGATCGCTTGAGCCCAGAAGTTTGAGGTTGCTGTGAGCTAGGCTGACGCCATGGCACTCCAGCCCTGGCAAGAGTGAGACTCTGCCTCAAAAAAAAAAAATGTCATAAACGGTATATGGATCTGACTGGATTCTATACCGCTGCTCTAGTGCTCTAGTGCTGGGCAGCCAGTATAGCTATGTAAGTTTAAATGTTAAGTAACTAAAATAAAATTTAAAACTCAGTTCCTCCTCTTCACTAGCCACACTTCAAATCCTCAATAATGGTATGTGGCTAGTGACTACCATAATAAACAGCACAAAGAAAAATGTTTCCACCATTTTATAAAGTTCTATTGGATAGCAGTGATCTAGAGTAAGAGCTACTACTTATAACACTTAAGACGGTAACTGTACCAAAAGGTTACAATTAACAGAATGCAAATTCTGGCTCTGCCACCTACTGAGGACTCTGGATAAATTATTTACTCAGACTCAGTTTCTTAAATCATTACATAGAAATTGCACTTACTACACATAGTAATTGAGAAAAGTACTTTCCAAACTAAAATACTATATAATCATTAGTAATGAAGTGATCCAGAGGAAAATATCCCTAAATGAAAACAAACCACATGAGAACTAAGTCACAACTGTATCTCATTAAGAAAAATAAAACATAGTTGCCGGCTAAGAAAATATATTCTTAATGTCTGAAACAGTACACATTTTACTTTTCCCATATTATCACCTTAAAAACTGTTAACTGGGCAGGCGCGGTGACTCACGCCTGTAATCCTAGCACTCTGGGAGGCTGAGGCGGGAGGACTGCTCGAGGTCAGGAGTTCGAAATCAGCCTGAGCAAGAGAGAGACCCCATCTCTACTATAAATAGAAAGAAATTAATTGGCCAACTAATAGATATAGAAAAAATTAGCTGGGCATGGTGGCACATGGCTGTAGTCCCAGCTACTTGGGAGGCTGAGGCAGTAGGATTGCTTGAGCCCAGGAGTTTGAGGTTGCTGTGAACTAGGCTGACGCCATGGCACTCACTCTAGCCTGGGCAACAAAGTGAGACTCTGTCTCAAAAAAAAACCTGTTAACTGTTAGCCATAATGGCTGGATATGCAAACTCTGGATACAGAAAGCATGGGTTCAAAAATACCCCTTACTAGTTTTGTGACCTTGGCAAGCTGCTTAAAATCTCCATGCCTTCATTTTCTCAACTGTAAAATGAGGATAATAAGACCTTCCCACAGAGTGTATGAGGATTAAATGAGTTAATATACTTAAAAGGCTTAGAACACTGCCTGAAACATGCTAAGCATTGATAACTAATTATTAAAATTCATTCATCATAACTGTTAGTATCCAAAACACACAAAAACCCCTAAAACTTAACAACCAAAAAACAAATAACCAAATTTAAAAAAACAGGCAAAGGGATGTCAGGCACAGTGGCATGCACCCGTAATCCCAACTACTTGGGAGGCTGAGGCAGGAGGACTGCTTGAGCGCAGGAGTTCAAGGCCAGCATGGGCAATATAGCCAAGATCCCACCTCTTTATTTTTAAAAAGGGGGCAAGGGCAAAGGACATGAATAAACATTTTTCCAAAGAAGATATACAAATGGCCATAAGTATATGAAAAGATGCTCAACATCTCTATCATTAGAGACATGCAAACCACAATGAGATTCCACTTCACACCCATGAGGCTACTACCTAAAAAACAGAAAACAAACAGAAAAAATGTTGAAAAATTAGAAATTTTGTGCACTGCCGGTAGGAAGGTAAAATGGTGCAGTCGCCATGGAAAAGAGTATTATGGTTCCTCAAAAAATAAAGAGTATTACCATATGATTCAGCAATTCCATTGCTGTGTATACAGACAAAAGAAATGAAAACAAGAACTAGAACAGGTACGTGTAAACCTATTTTCAGAGCAGTATTCAGGATACCCAAAAGATAGAAGCAACCCAAGTGTGTATCGACAAGTGAAGAAACAAAACATGGCATATACAGTAGGCCCTCTGTATCTATGGGTTCCTCACTCATGAATTCAAACAACCATGGACCAAAAATATTTTAAAAAGCAAACTGGGTATATAATGAACACATACATGCTTTTTATTCTTGTCATCATTCCCTAAACAATATAATACAATAACTATTTACATAACATTTACAATGTATTAGGTATCATAAATAATCTAGAGATGACTTCAAGGGAGAATGTACAGTTATACACAAATACTATGCCATTTTATATCACTGACATGAGCATCCATGAATCTGGTATCTGAGGGAGGTGGTGGAACCAATCCCCCACAGACACCAAGGGACAACTGTACATACAATGGAATATTATCCCACCTTAACATTGAAAGAAATTCTGACACAGCTACAACATGGAGGAACTGTGAAGACATGGTATGTAAAATACACTAGTCACAAAATACTGTTATGATTCCACTTATGTGAGGGGCCCAAAGTAGTCAAATTCACAGAGACAGAGTAGAATGGTGGTTGTCCAGGAGCTAGGGAGAGGAGAAAACGTTGAGTTATTATTTAATTGGTTTGGAGTTTCAGTTTAGAAAGCTGAAAAGTTCTTGAGATGGATGATGCTGTTTGCACAACAATGTGAAAATACTTAACAACACTGGGCTATTATATTATACACTTTAAAATGGCTAAAACGGTATATATCTTATGGTTATTTTACCACAATTTTTTAAAAATTCACTTACTACACTGGGAGATTATTGCAAAGCAAAACAGAAAAACCCTACCTCTATATTTCATACAGTGGCAAAAAGGTAGAAAGGTTTAAATATCCAGAATCCATAAATTTGGAATATACTTTCTTCCCTAAACATATAACCCAATCTCTCCTATCTGTCGTATGAAGACTTGTTTACGTGGACAACTACTAGCTGTCAAGTAGTTCTTCTATGGTGGTGTTTTTAATGTCCACAAATTCTTTGAGAAAAGGTAGAGACTAATTCCCTCCACCCTGTCTGTGAGCTAAACTTACAGGTTTCTAACATATATAACATAACAGAACTGACTGATAAGACTAAATCATAATGCACTTTTCTTCGTAGATCACTTGCTCTGAGAGAGGTAACTGCCATACTGAAAAGACATTCAAGTAGCTAGAAAGAGGGTGAGAAACTAAATCCTCCATCCAACAGTCAACATCAACCTGCCAACCCCACGATGTGCCATTCTGGAAGATCCCCCAACTCCAGTCAATTCTTCAAAAGACTGTAGCCCTGGCTGGGCGCGGTGGCTGACGCCTGTAATCCCAGCACTCTGGGAGGCCGAGGCAGGTGGATTGCTCGAGGTCAGGAGTTCGAAACCAGCCTGAGCAAGAGCGAGGATCCCGTCTCTACTATAAAAATGGAAAGAAATTAATTGGCTAACTAATATATATAGAAAAAATTAGCCGGGCATGGTGGCACATGCCTGTAGTCCCAGCTACTTGGGAGGCTGAGGCAGTAGGATCGCTTGAGCCCAGGAGTTTGAGGTTGCTGTGAGCTAGGCTGACACTCTAGCCTGGGCAACAAAGCGAGACTATGCCTCAAAAAAAAAAAAAAAGACTGTTACCCTAATCAACATCTTGACTGAGATTTTATGAAAGACCTGAAGGGAGCCAGAACCATCAGCTAAACTGCTCCCAAATTCTTGACCCACAGAAACCATATGAAGTAATAAATATTTGTCTTGAAAAACATATTTTAAAAAATTACATCTGGCTGGGCAAAGCATCTCTCATGTGTAATGATAGCACTCTGGGAAGCCCAGGCAGGAGAATTGCTTGAGGCCAGGAGTTCTAGATCAGCTCAGCAAGAGCAAGACCTCATTTCTACTAATACAAAGAAATAGAAAATTAGCCAGGCATGGTGGCACACACCTGTAGTCCCAGATACAAGGGAGGCAGAGGCAAGAGAATCATTTGAGCCCAGGAGTTTGAGATTCCAGTGAGCTATGATGACATCACTGCACTCTAGCCTGGGAGACATGGGAGATTATGTCTCAAGAAAAAATTAAAAAAAAAAAAAAAAAAAAAGCCAGGTGCGGTGGCTCATACATGTAATCCTAGCAGCTGGAAGGCTGAGGCGGGAAGCAAGACCAGCCTGAGCAAGAGCAAGACCCCATCTCTACTAAAAATAGAAAATATTAGCCAGGCAAGGTGGCATGCGCCTATAGTCCCAGCTACTCGAGAGGCTGAGGCAGAGGATCACTTGAGCCCAGTAGTTTGAGGTTGCTGTGAGCTAGGCTGATGCCACAGCACTCTACTCAGGGCAACAGAGTGAGACTCTGTCAAAGAAAAAAACAAAAAAAGAAAGAATTACATTAATTGAACAGCAAACTATTTCTTCTATTAGTATGCATATATAAGGATATGTAAGGATAGTATGCATATCTAACTTTTCAGTTTAAGAATTTTTAAAAATTCGTAATTCTCAGTTTCAAAGAAAGCATATATTTGAGCGCTTTAAAAAATTATTCTCAGCGGCACGCAGTGACTCACACCTGTAATCCTAGGGCTCTGGGAGGCCGAGGCGGGAGAATAGCTCAAGGTCAGGAGTTGGAAACAAGCCTGAGCAAGGGTGAGACCCCGTCTCTACTAAAAATAGAAAGAAATTAATTGACCAACTAAAAATATAGAAAAAATTAGCTGGGCATGGTGCCGCATGCCTGTAGTCCCAGCTACTCAGGAGGATGAAGCAGAAGGATTGCTTGAGCCCAGGAGTTTGAGGTTGCTGTGAGCTAGGCTGACGCCATGGCACTCTAGTCCGGTCAACAGAGTGAGGCTCTATCTCAAAAACAAACAAAAAGAACCTTATTCTTACAAGGCGGGTGAGGTGGCCAGACCTGTAGTCCCAGCTACTGGAGAGGCTGAGACAGGAGGATCACTTGAGTCCACGAGTATTGCGCTGTAGTGTGCTATGCCAATCGGGTGTCCGCACTAAGCACTAAGTTCGGCATCCATGTGGTGGTGGTGACGTTCTGGAAGCAGGGGACCACCAGGTTGCCTAAGGAGGAGTGAACAGGCCCAGGCTGGGAATGGAGGTGGTCAAAACTCCTGTGCTGATCAGTAGTGGGATCATGCCTGTGAATAGCCAATGCACCCCAACCAGGGCAACATAGCAAGACCCTGTTCTCCTTAAAACATTTTTAAATTTGTTTAAAATTTTACCAAATAAAAAAAACTTATTCTTGCAAAAAAGGGAAAAAAAATTTAAATATGGTTTTAAAAATATAAAACTGATTTAAAGGGCAGAAAACGTAAGACCAAAAACATTCCATCCACCAAGCTGAACAAAAAAAATGACTCAAGAACAAGAAACTGAGTGGGATATTTGTATAAAAACGATGCAGAAACTAGCAATTATTTGAAAAGATATAGAGCAAAAGCCTGTAACTATTCTGATGGATGGGACAGCTGACAAATAGGGGAAAAACAATCAGGTAAAATTGAAAAAAAGAGACATAACCACAAAAAGTTTATTAGTAATTCTTATTTTGTTTCTTATCAGGGTCCTGCTGAAAGTGATGAACCTACTCCCCAGAAAAACACATGTAAGTGCCTACAAAATTACCAATTTCAGAGAATTCTCAGAAACCAGTCTTACATTCTCATCCATGTCCCTAAAAAGAATTCATTGTTAGAACTCCTAACATATAAAACATATAAAGAAAAAAAAGGGCAGGAATACATCTCCTTCCAACCTCCTTTTTCTAATATGCCAAATATACCATCCTAAGATATGTTAAAGTAACAAAATCAAGGGTTATATTTTAGGTAGGTTTCTCGAGCCACAGAAATGAGTTAAGTTGCTTCCTTAGTCAATGACCAAGCTAATAGAGTAAACTAAACTAGAAAGAAATGTGAAGGCATAGCTGTGTATCACAAGGGAAATGTCTTCAGGCTAGTGTGAATGAGATGCAGATAACAGCAACAGGAGACAGAAAAAATTGAGAGACTATGACAAATATTGTCTGACAAGTAAAAATGTATTAAGCAGAATCTTAAAATATTAGGATTAAAGTAAAATTTTACACCTGTATTACACTTCACGATTAATAAAATGCCTCCATATACATTATTTCCATCCGTTTAATGAAGAACCTAAGGCCAAAAGAGGTGAATATACAAAGTCACACAGGTCTTTTTCTAGAGATTGCATATAAGACCTAAACCAAAACTCCTTTTGAACTCTCAAGCCATTACTCTTTTCTACATGGCTACCCTTAACTGGACCTAAACTGTTACCTAAACATTTTTATCAAAAATGAAACATAAAAGTTGCCTGTGTCAAAGAAGGTTAAAAATCTGGCCTAGGTTTACAATCTATCCTCCCTTGCTTATTTTACTTTTAGGCTAGAAGTTCCCATCATTAACCCTTTTTCTATAACTCTCCCAATTGTATTTTTTTCTTTCTTTTGCTCACTCCTATTCTTCCACCATTACTCTTCCTTTCCTAAATTTTAACGTATCACCAGCTTTAAGCACAAAAACTCAAGTAGTAATTTCAATTTAAAAATAGAGAAAAAGTAAAACAAAGTTAATATGCATTTAACCCCGTACCTGCGTTAGGAAGCTAAGGGTGTATGAGATCCAAATATAACCTAAAATCACACTTTAATTTTTAGTTAACCAAAGTTATCTCCCAAATAGCAAAACTAATAGTAACTTCTCTCTCTTAGCCCAAACTCCATTAGTAGTTTGCAATCAACATCAACCAAAGAGAAGCAGCATATAGGAAGAAAAACAAAAATATCAAGGATAATGTTCAAAAGAATGAATTAGTAAAGTTAAATCCACAAGAAGGCAGTGTAAGTATGGCACAGTGATTAACAGTGTGGATTCTTAAGTCAGAATGCTTGAACATTTGGTCAAAATTACACTTCTTACTAAGTAACTTTCTCCCAGTGCCAGCCTCCCAAAATTTTAATTTTCTCACCTACACCACTGAGACTATAATAGTACTTCCCTCACAGGTTTATCATTAAGAATTAAGATAGGCCGGGCACGGTGGCTCAGCCTGTAATCCTAGCACTCTGGGAGGCCGAGGCAGGCGGATTCCTCGAGGTCAGGAGTTCGACACCAGCCTGAGCAAGAGCAAGACCCTGTCTCTACTATAAACAGAAAGAAATTAATTGGCCAACTAATATATATAGAAAAAATTAGCCGGGCATGGTGGCACATGCCTGTAGTCCCAGCTACTCGGGAGGCTGAGGCAGGAGGATCGCTTGAGCCCAGGAGTCTAAGGTCGCTGTGAGCTAGGCTGATGCCATGGCAAAGGCACTCTAGCCCAGGCAACAGAGTGAGACTCTGTCTCAAAAAAAAAAAAGAATTAAGATAGATCAGATAAAGCATGAGTTTGCATGTGTTTACACAGCAAAACACATGACACCATCATCATCTGTAAACGTTAGCCTTTAGATTGTTATTTTTAAACCTATGGTTTAAACTCAGGGAAAAAAGAAAAAAACAGGAATGGGGAGTTAGGAGAAAAAGAGGTATACTTCTGAGGAAAAGAAGCAGTCCAGCAACTGCTCCAATTACTAATTAGTGGAACTATTTCAATCCCCAGAAAATAAAACACTGAAAATATTTATCAAAATGTTCAGGTAAATCTGTCCTTGAACAAATGCTGAGAGCAAAGCTCACAAATGACTATTCAAGGATTAAAGTCAGTTGTTAAAAACCCTAGTCTCAGGAGTAAACTTTATCCTGATACTCTTGCTTAGGGTAATATCAATACAGGCAATTTAAAAGGAAAACAATCACTAATAATAAATGTTATATATGGTCCTTTACTATGAATAAACGCTATCTGATTCCAGTTCAACTTCTTAATCACATTGATAATACATAATCTCAGACAAGTAACTTGAAAATTCATTAAATTGAGGAATGCATAAAATACAGGCTCTCTCAAATGAAGGGGAGCAGAACATTTTCACCAATTTGAAAAATCAAGCTGGAAACACAATTAGAATGACTACACTTAGATCTAACAGAGAAAACACATATAACCTAGTGTATTGTGACAGAATTACTGAACTCTCTAACCTCAATTTTAAAGCAGAAAATACTGTATCTGAAGACCTACATTCTTTTAGACGCTATAACTTCTTTTCCTTTGTGTGAGCAAACAAGGTTCAACAGTTTAGCTAAAAAAAAAAACTCTTTCAAAATAAATGACCAGGCCAGGCATGGTGGCTCCTGCCTGTAATCCCAGCACTCTGGGAGGCCGAGGTGGGTGGATTGCTCAAGGTCAAGAGTTCGAAACCAGCCTGAGCAAGAGTGAGACCCAGTCTCTACTAAAAATACAAATAAATTAATTGGCCAACTAAAAATATATAGAAAAAAATTAGCCGGAGATGGTGGTACATGCCTGTAGTCCCAGCTACTCCGGAGGCTGAGGCAGAAGGATTGCTTGAGCCCAGGAGTCTGAGGTTGCTGTGAGTTAGCATGGACAACAAAGTGAGACTCTGTCTCAAAAAAAAATAAAAATAAATAAATGAGCAACTGACAAGTTATTAGGCCATCTTGGTAAGGTTTCCAAAAAGTACAATCTTTTATCTCAGAAAGATAGCTGAATTTAATAAATTCAAATTAATTCTAGTTACACTGATGTGTTCATTAATATTAATTGCTTAAAAATAAATTTTAGTGTATTTTAGATTTTTATACCATTTATTGTGATATAAATGACAAACTTTACATATATAAAATGTACATTTTGATAAGTTTTGACACTTGTGAATCTATCAACAGAATCAGGATAAATTTACCTTTCATTTCCTAATCTCATGATCCTTGGTAATTCCTATTTTCCACCCTTCTCCATATTAGTGTATCTCTTTAAAAAACACTACTGAATGCCTATGATTCACTGAAAAATTAAATGTAGAAACTAATGGTAACTGAAAACACCATTCAATCCTGAATAACACAAATACTCTAAGATAATTCCTATTTGTCAAAAGGAATTTCTATTATAGCAACTAAATATTCACAACTTCAAAAAAAAAAAAAAAGCTTTGTTTATAAACTTAAGCCAGCATAACCTTCCTGGGAGGAAAAAAATATGTATTCATAGTTTCTTAAAAGTTCTTAATTAAGCTTGCTCAGTTCCTCTGTTTCTGTTCCTGGTAATGACTTTTCTTTTTGGCAAGTAAAATCTTAAGAAATAATTTGAAATACAAAACCACTTCAAATTGTTTTAGAAAGTTAATTTCTGTAATGGATTAAAATGTTAGTAACAGTTATATCTCAAGACAAGCTATTTCATGAAATAATCAGATTAAAAAACCAAGACCTGTATTACAGTTTTAAACAACTCTAAACTGAACACTAAACTTCATTTGGAATGCAGTTTAAACCCACATTTAGACTGTAATAAACGGGCTATCAAGACATATGAGGTATTTGTTGGGTTTTTTTCCTACATTTCTACCACACTATGGATCCATAAAGCCTAAAGTGAACACTGGCTATATGAATTTAGTTTTTTACTTTAAAAGTACAAAAGCTTTTAATTTAGCACTGTGTGAATCTGAAATATTCTTATGGCTTAAGTCGTTTTTTCTGCATTTCTATTTACTCAGACAATGGCTAATAGTTGTTTTCATACCGTCCAGGAAACTGAAGCCAGGCAATATTATTGCAAGAAACTGAAAGGCTTCCAAGAATAACATGGGATAAACTTAACTCTCATTACAGTTTACAAATGAACATTTGATTTGCTCACCATAATAGTACTTACAAATTCCAACAGGACTGCACAGGAAGGTGTTGATTTCTTCTCTGTAATCTTTATGTTTTCCAGTTTGTTTTTTTATTTTGTATCCTCTGAAATAATATCCAAGTTTTTTGAAGATACTTAACGTATGACTATTTGACATAGAGTTACTTCAAGTCAGCTACCCATACTTCTGTTTTAAAGTTTTCATATGGCTATCTCCAGAATTAGCCAAGTTCCTTGGATTTAAGATCAAAGTCTTCTGTATTATTCCATGTACTTGCCACTGTTGTACTTATCCACTCCAGATGAAATATCCAATTTATGAGCCAAAAAGCAAAAACAAAAAGAAAATTTCACATCTGAAGAGCATTCCTAAATATCAGGATATACAGAGACACACATAGCTATCTCAATACTACCATGCTGCTGGGAAACAGCAACATCTTAAATTTCCATGTAAATAAAAGATAAAAGGAAAAAAACTCTGTATTCTTTCAATGTATTCATTTAGAAAAGCTGTCCCATTGTGACATGAAAAGGACTGAGGTCAAAAATTCCTAAAACTTCTAATAAAGGTAAAAATAAACTGCCATGAAACTTCAGCAATATTTAAACAGTCATTGAAACTGGTGAAACTACTCAGTAAACAAATCAAACATATCTTACAGTTTTGGCTGAAGAACACCAACAACAGGGGAAGGTGGGGAGGGGAGGCAAAAATACCACCAGCTGAAATACTTTTAACCAGTTATATAATCCGCTTGAACCAAAACACTGAAGAAACGCCTGGGTCTCTTTTTAAGTAGCTTGTTGAATTGTTCACTACTATCAATTCACTTCAGAGACGATTCTTGCCAATTTTAATAAACTTCTGGGGCAAAATTATCCAAAAACATTGTAATTCCAAAATGGCCACTTGAAATATCCGGGGCCTTTTACACAAACCTAGAAGATGATCTTCATATCTGAGTAATTCAATCACCTGTAAAAGTTATATAAAAAAGAATTACACACTGCGTTTTAATTTTGAACTAAAAATCAATCACCACCTCAAAGAGACGACCTCTGGAGAGAAAGTCACATCAGTATAATCCTACAAGAGACTAGAAAAGGGTTTTGGCCAAGCAAGCACCTAATAAGTACACTTAAATGAAAAGGACTTCGGAGTAGAGGGAGGGAAAAACGGTGGATGATGGTATTATGGAGGTGAACTACTGATTTGAACTGGGAACGGGGTACAATGTAACATTGGGGGATTATATAAGCGCACCTTCTTATACTACTTGAATAAATACTAAAACTATGAAATTGGCACACAGTCTTACAAAAGACCTTCTCTAATTCTATTCAACGTACCAAAGGAAAACGAACAGACAGGTGTGCTGCTATGGGAGCATTAGTAAATGAAACTTAGAGAATGAAGAGTATAAAGAAAAAGACGCTCCCTCCAAATTAGAATGTCTAAAAGAGGCATATTTCCCCCGCTAAGGCTAGAAAGGTGGATGAGAAGTGGGGCAAGAACGTTTCTTAAATTCGCCTGAGGAGACTTTCCCGCTTCCGAGGGCAGCAAGGGGAGTATAAGGTGTAGGTCCCATTTCCTCGAATTAAGAAAACAGGTTTCTCCCAAAACTGAGGGGGTGGAAGGTACCGGGCCCTTGCCGTAAACCACAGAAAGAATGGTTGTCTCCTTAAAGGAAAAAAAAGGTCCCCTCAGACTCCATAGGACTCAGAGGGACAAGGCAGCGCTCGCCTCAGTCCACGGCAAGAGCCACGGTCCTGGAAGAGGCGGGGAGAACTGGGGCGCTGCTGAAGAAACAGCCGAAGGCCACAACTCGGCCTCAACTCCCTCAGCCCTCTGAGAGGGGTGGTGATGCAAAAGGAGGCGGGCGTGTGCAAGAGGCCCGAGGAAGGAAGACCGAGCACGGAGGGCGTCGGACTCGCTCCCGGCCTCCGCCAAACACCAAACACCCCCCCACTCAGCCGCCAAGGCTAAGCCACCCACCCCCTCCCACAACCGCCACCTCCGCTCCAGCAGGGCCGACTCGACACCCAGAGGGGCCTCTCCGCGCCTCCCGCCCCTTTCCCTCCTTGCTCCCCACTACCCCCCCGGTCTGCGGGCAGCCTCACACCTCGCGCCGCCAACGCCGACCCGACCCCTCAAACCCCAACGCCGACACGGGCAGCCCCCTCCTCCCCCGGACTCCGGCATGAAACACAGGGAACAGTGCTACCTTCTGCCCCACCAGAGGTGCCCCTGGCCTGGGGGTGCCGCTGCGCTCGATCCCGGGAGGAGGTTTTCGGTACTTTGAATAATCCCCTTTTGCCGCTTTTCCCTCCCCCACAACCAGTCTCCGTCCCAAAATGGCGCCGACCCGATCCGCAATGTTCTGGGCCAAGTCTCGCGAGATCGTGGAAGGTGGCGAGGCGGGGAAGGAACTACAGGGGTTGAGGAAAAGGGGGGGAGAAGGCGGGGCGAGGAAAAGAAGGAGGGAGAAAGGGAGTGGAAGAAGCAGAACGAACGAACCTACTGGGCGGGGCAGCAGGAAGAGCGCCTCCACCAGAGAACCTTCTGGCCCAAGCAACCGCTCACGCCCCGGTCAGAGAAGCTCCGCCCTCTACGTCGGGCGGCTGGGGGGAGGGGAAAGGGGCGTGGCTACGACTGAGGGCGGGACTTCGAGGAGGCCCCGGAGCAGGGGCGCGCGGGGGGCGGTGGCTCCGCGCGGTGACGTCAGGAGCAGCTGGAGTCGGGGATTACCCCCTGCTGCTGACGTGTGGACGGTGAACAATCGGGAACGTTCGGTGAAAGGGGGAATTCCCCGCCGCTCCCAGAGGAGCCCCTCCTCCCGCCCCTCCCCCCGCCCGGGGCCGCCTCGGAGCCCGGGCTGGTGGGGCCGCGAGGAGCGAGAGGCGGCCGCGCGGGCTCGGGCGGCGCGCTCCGCGACGATTTCCCCGGCTCGAAGCTCGGGGGAGCCGCGGCGCGCGCCTCTCGCCGGGTACGCACTCGGGCCCGGGTGAATCCGAGCTCTCGCGTCGTCCGTACACAGCCCTGCGCGGGCGGGCGGAGCGGCGGCCGTGCTGGCGCGGGCGTGACGGGGCCCCCTGAAGCGGCCGGCCCGCGGTCGCTCACACGTGCGGAGCCAGTCGGGCTTTGGCGGTGCGGGGGAGGCGGCAGCTGATGAAACGAGGCTCAGATTGTCAAGCCCAGATTCTCAAAGGCCAAAAATGGCTACTGGGTATTATCGTGCTAATGATCATTTTTCTCTCTACTAAATCTACACGAGATGAATTGTTTTAGCAGAGGTCTCGGAGCCCCGCATGGCTCATACAATTTTTTTTTTTTTATTAAATGTCGTGGTATTCGGTTGTTTCTCTAATTGTGATACCTTTCGCCCTGTAACCAAAGGCTCACTTGGACACCGGGGAGAGTCCGAATTCCAGGGGAGAGACGAGTAACCACGTTTGTTTAGAGAGAAGGTGGGAGGAGGGTTCTCAACGAGGGAAAGCCTGGAAAATAAAAGTATCTGGCTTTTCGCCCTCTTCCACGCCACAAGGGCTTCGTACACAGAAACTTTGTGGCACTTTTATGTGCACTAATGGGGTTTGTAGTTTAATGGACTGACCCTAAAAGATCCGCGAAAGACCGCTGGAGTGTAAACTCACCAAAATTTATACTTCCCAACCTTTTATTTGTGTCTTCATCGGGAGATGGCCTTTTTTGGTGATTAATAATGCCCTGCTGGGTGCTAAGGAAAAGGAATTAACACTTGCTGGATGCCTTATCTGTGCTAGGCTTTTTAATCTTTGTATCAGCCTCTGGTGGGTGTTGTTTTCCTCATTTTGCAGATGAGGAAAATGGTTCAGATTAACGTGTTCAACGTTATGCAGTATAGAAATTGGGCGCCCCAATTGTACCAAGTTTAAAGGCAAATCTGGATCTTAATCCATATTCTTTTCTCCAAGCCACGTTGTTTTTCGGTAGAAAGAATTTATGTATTGAGAGGGGACATGCTTATGCTTTTATTTCTAAGCATGATGTCAAACCAGAAAAAAAGGAAGCTAAAAGAAAAAGCTGATAATTTAGATAAAAATCGTGCCTTTCAAATGATTTAAGAAACACCATAAAGTTGAAAAGCAGTGAAATGGAAAAACAATTGTACATGTATAAGCAAATATTTATAATTTAGTATCTAATGTTTCATTTACAAAATAAATATATCAAGAGTTCTTACAAATGACTAAGGAAAAGATAACCACAATTACTCAAAAAAAATCAAAGGACATGAACAAGCTAGTCATCATGTATGTGTATATATACTGGGGGAGGAGTATCAGTAATTATGTGAAAAGATACTCCACGTCACCAAAAATCAGAAAAAATGAAAATAAAAATAGCAGTGATATCCCACTTTTTACCTAGCAAATTGGCAAAGATTTAAAAAGACTAAAAACCTAGATGAGGATATAAGAAATTGGCATTTATTTGCATTAACCGTATCAAGAATGAAAATCTGTATGGCCTTTCTGGAATATAATTCATTTGGTTTTTATAAAAATTTTAAAGTCTTTAAGATATGCTTTACAAAGTTATTTTACACCTTGGAATTTATTTTAATAAAATAACTGGAAAGGGTCTTGCAATTTATAAAGATAG
>VSMD01123497.1:0-16385 GCA_008750895.1 Mirza zaza
CAGGTCCTGCCTCATCCTAGACCTGCCGCCTCCTTGCCGTAAGGCCCCTGCGCGATTCCTGAATCATTCGCGGCCTCGGGTAGGGTCCCCAGGGATCCTACAGACCCCGGCCTCCCCTGGCCTCTTGGACCCCGCTGCCCCGACTCCCTCGGTCACTTCCATGCCCCATGATTGTGGCTGGGGAGCCCCCCTCAATGGGCTTCCCCCTTAGTCGCCAAAATCCGTTTCGCTGGGGCCACTGTGTTACTGGGGCCACCGGGCTGGGCGTGGAGGGCGACCGCACCGCGCAAGAGACCGCAATGAGGCGTTGGAGCTGCGGCGGCGGGGCTGGGGGGAGGGGGCGGGGCGGAGAGCGCGAGGCCGGGCGAGGACAGACGTGGCAAGGTGACAGGATGGCATCCGCGCCTACGCCCGGGGAGTCCGTACCCCGCCGGGCTCATCCGAGCTGTGGCCTCCGGCACGGAGTGTGGAGCGCTGCAAAACGCTTTGCTGGGTGTCCAGGCACCCGCCCCAAACAGGGACGTGTCTGCGGGGCGCCAGACTTCAGCTCTCAGGTCCTTCTGCGGCGGAGTTGCGGCTGCCCGGGTTCTCCTGGCTCCTCACGGTGCCCGGCTCTTGGCTTCCGCTGTTTCCGGGCCCCGCCAACCAGCAACCCCGGCGCCCAGGTGCCCGGCGCCCCGTCCTCGGGTCCCAGCGAGCACCGCCCGAGGCTGACGCGCCACGCTGGGCCGGGGTATCTGGGGAGAGCTCCGGCTTTCCCGCCTCGGAGTGCCAGCCACCTGCGCGGAGAGGCGAAGATTTTGGCTTGAGGATCAAGGCTCAGAGATAAGGAGGTTGCCCCCCGCCATCCCGCTACCCTCCACCCCCGCCCGCGCAATATTCATCACCTGCAGTGTTAGAGCCAACCCCCCGGAAACTAGTCTCGCCCAGGCACTCCCTAACATGACCTGGGGCTGTGGATTGCCAAAGCGAGTTAATTTCAATTCATTTAAAAAACAAAAGGTCCAATCTTCCCTGACTTCCGGCGGGGGTGGGGGGAGTGCAGGGCTGGCCAGTGGATAGAGGAAAGAGTTTGGGTTTTGGAATCCAGCACCTGGTTTGAGTCAGCCATTTACTGGTGGTGTAGCCCTAGGCCCCCCGGACAGTAATCCCAAACTGTATGTAAAACAACCAGTTTATGGCTCAGTTTAACAAATGCCCAGAAGAAGTGAGAGTCCTTCTGATCCAAGCTTGGCCTCTCCACTAGAAGTAACAGCTGCTTAGGCAGCGGTGGGTGAGCTGAAGGCAACGCCCCAGCAATGCCAGGAAAGAGATGCGGGGAGTTGGTTCACGGAGGAGGATGTTGGCTCTGCGGCTGGACTGTGGACCCCCTAAATTTCCATTTTCCTAAATATTTTTAATTGTCCAAGGAAGGCTGGATATGGGATCCCAGGCACCTTTTAAGAAGCTGCCCTACCTTTTAACACTTCCTCTGTCACTGCAGGGACGGTTAGGGGGTGCAGGGAAGTACTCAGGATGCTTCCCTGGTTTCCCAGGTGGGAACAGTCTATTGCTGCTCTCAACGGCAGCCAGCGCCACCTGCCTCTCTCCTAGCGATTTCCAATGCATCCTCACGGTTGTAGACACATGCTGTTCTCTGTAGACGTGACAAGCTCTTTAGTAACTACCTCTTGAAGAAAGTGTTTTTCCATCAGCAAAGGAGAACTTGCAAGCATGGTTGGTGCGAACAGGGAATCAGCACAGGGAGACGCCTCCCCCTTCCCCCCTATAACAGTCCTCCCTGAGTTTCTGAGGATCTGAGAGGTTTCCACACCTCAGGAATTTTGAAATGGCTGCCAGTTAGGGGACAGTTTTTGAGACCATGCTTGCTGAGGATGGAGCATCACAGAAGCCACGCAGCTCTGCCCTGACTCGAATAATCCCAGGAAGAGTGTGACCAGGAGCTACTGCCAGATGAACGGAGCCGTCTCCAGCATGGCACAATCTTCGAGCACCCGGGCCTGCCCTTCTTCCTGGTGGCCAGTGTGAAGCACTGAGCAGGAAAACTGCTGCTCCCTGACTGGGATTTTGATTGTCCAAGGCTTGAATGTTTCAGAAGACACTTGTCTTGGTGGAATAACAATGATTCGAGAGGAAGAGTTCATTTTATCTTCAATTAACTGCACTACTGTGAGAATAAAATCAGAGACAGTGAATTTTAAAGAACAGATGGGGTCATCTTTTGTAATGAAAAGGAATAAAAAAAAAAGATCTTTCCAAATTCTCTTTAGTTTTAATAGCCTTTCTTTCTGTTAATACTGCAACTCTTTAACACTTGTGAGTTTCAGGACCTCCAAGAAAAAAAATCAAATGAACTTTCATGTAATTGCCCTCAGTTTTACTTTACAAAACATTACAATTTGTGCCATGCATGTGTCCATGTGTTTTCTGCCCTTCTTTGCTTTCTAAGCCCAATTTCCATCTTCCATCTCCGCCGTAATAGTCTCCTTATTTTTCAACACTGGACTCATAAAATGAATTTCAGTCGATGCAGCGCAGTCATTTGGGGGAAAAAATGTTTTAACGCTCAAGTCGGCCTTGGATAGAACTCTGATGAGAATTTTTCCAAGAGGCAAAAACAAAAATCTCAGGGAGGAGAAATAACAAGGAAAAAGACTGCCCTGCCTGGGATTCCTGCTGTGTTTCTAAACCAGACCGGCCCCCTACGCCCTCCTCAAGCCTCTATTCTCAAAAGCTAACCCTGCCTAAGGTGAGGCTAAGTCTCCCCAGCCTCCCACCTGCACCTGCAGCTGCACCCACACCTGGCACCATGGAGGCCCTTTTCCTCCTCCATCAGGCCAGTTCTGTTGTCTCACTCCCCTCTTCCCCCCAGCATTTGCAGATCTCAGTTTTCTCCATCTAAACAAATCTCTTCAGCCTAGTCCTTCAGATGTCTCCAGGTCTCTGCTTCTCCCAGCAGCCCAGCTTCTAGAAGCCCACCACTGGCCTCTGGTGGCGGCAGCCCTGTCCTCCCCTCTCAAGAACACACTCCTCAGTCAGCGCAGACAGCCGCCCACCCCATGACTCCACTGAAACTGCTCAGGCACAGTCTCCGGTGGCCTCCGACACCCTAAATCCAATGATCGCTGTTCCTCCTCTTTCCGCTTGGCTCTCAGCAGCTCTTGACAGAATCAGCACCCCTTTCTCTGCCTTCCTTTCGACTCTGTTCTGGTCTCCCTCCCCTTCTCCGGAACTTTCTCAGGCTCAACGTGGGCTGCCCTCCCCTAGGGCTGAAGTTCTGCTGGGCTCTGCTCTGGGCCCTCTTCACTCCTGTGGCTCTAAGTCCTAGTGACCAGTTCAGGGTTTCAACATCGGCATTATTGACATTTTGGACTAAATAACTCTTTGCTGTCCTGTAGTAGTGTAGGATTTTTAGCAGCATCCCTGGTCTCTACACGCTAGATGTGGGTAACGCCCCCTCTTGTGACAACCAAAAATGTCTTCAGACATTGCCAGCTGTCCTCTGTGGGGCCAAATCACCCCCGTGGAGAACCCCTGCATCAGTGAATGATACTCCAAAATTATCATCCATTTGGATGTCTTCCTCTCAGACTCAACATGAATTCATTATCTTCTACTTCTAAACCTATTTATTCATACTATTTCCATGGATGACAACATCACTCACTCAGTTATTCTACGAAAAGCCTGGGGGTCCTCCCAGCCCCCCTCACCTCCGTCACACAAATCGCTTGTCATCAGGACATCGTAATGCTGCATCTCAGCCTCAACTACTGACGCCCGAGGCAGCCCGTGCCACCTTCTTTCTTCAGGACGATTGCAAATCAGAAGCTAGAGACGATTGAGCTTTGTGGGGAAGGCATGTCGAAAGCCCAGACAGGCTGCAAACTAGGCCCCCTTACGCCCAGCACTTAGCCAAGTGTCGGACGCACAGGCAAAGTTCTCGAAGGAAATTGAAAGTGCTACTCCAGTAAACACGTGAATGGTGAGGAAGAAAAACAATTTTATGGAGGAAGTTTGAGTGGTCTGGATAGAAGGTCAAACCAGCCACAGCATTCCTATGAGCCTAAGCCTCAGCAAGGCTCCAACTCTCTTCCATTCTCTGACATCTGAGAGAGATGATTGGAAGCTGCAGAAGGAAAGACTGGAGCTAGCAGAGGTTGATTCATGAGATTTAAGGGAAGAAGCCATCTCCATAACAGAAAAGTGCAAAGTGAAGCAACAAGTGCTGATGTAGAAGCTGCAGAAAATTATGCAGAAGATCTAGCTAGGATAACTAACACTAACCAACAGATTTTAAGGGTAGACAAAACCACCTTCTATTGGAAAAAGATGTCCTTTAGGACTCATAGCGACAGAGAAGTCAATACTTGGCATTAAATCTTCCCAAGAACAGGCTGACTCTCTTGTTAAGAGTTAATGCAGCTGGTGACTTTCAGTTGAAGCCAGTGCTCACTTACCATTCTGAAAATCTTAGGGCCCTTAAGAATTATGCTAAATCTTCTTGGCCTGAGCTCTATAAATGGAGCAACAAAACCTGAATGCTCATTTCTTTACAGCATGGTTTACTGAATATTTTAATCCCACTGTTGAGAACTACTGCTCAGTAAAAAAGATTCCTTTCAAAATATTATTCCTCATTGCTAATATATTATACCTACTTACCAAGAGCTCTGA
Source organism: Mirza zaza (assembly GCA_008750895.1). Lineage (NCBI taxonomy): Eukaryota > Metazoa > Chordata > Mammalia > Primates > Cheirogaleidae > Mirza > Mirza zaza. The sequence goes on from VSMD01123497.1 coordinate 4,678, forward strand.
TGGAGATGTATAAGGATATTGATGTTGTTTTCATGCTGCTAACACAATATCCATTCTGTAGCCCATGGATCAAGGACTAATTTCAACATTCAAGTATTATTATTTAAGAAATATATTCTGTAAAGCTACAGCTGCCACGAATTGTGATTCCTCTGATGGATCTAAATAAAGTCAATTGAAAACCCTCTGGAAAGGATTCCCCATTCTGGTTTTTTTAATTATTTTTTTTTAGCATACTATGGGGCTACAAGTGTTAAAGTTACACATATTGCCCATGCCCCACCTCACCCCCTGAGTAAGAGCTTCAAGCGTGACCATGCCCCAAACATTCCCATTCTGTTTTAAATGACATTAAAAACATTCATGATTCATGAGAAGTCAAAATATCGACATCAACAGGAGTTTGGAAGAAGTTAATTGCAAACTTGATGGATCTTGAAGGCTTCAAGACTTCAGAGGAGGAAGTAACTGCAGACGTGGTGGGAATAGCAAAAGAGCTAGGATTAGAAATGGAGCCTGAAGACGTGACTGAATTGCTGCGATCTCTCATAAAACATGAACGGATAAAGAGTTGATTCTTATGGATTAGCAGAGAAAGGGGTTTCTTGAGATGGCATCTACTCCTGGTGAAAATGCTGTGAACATGGTTGACATGACAACAAAGGATTTAGAATATTCCATAACTCAGCTGAGAAAGCAGCATGAGGGGTTGAGAGGATTGTCTGTAGTGTGTAAGATGTGCTACTGTGGGTAAAGTGCTATCCTCACATGCTATAGAGAAATCTTTCATGAAAGAGTCGATGGATACCGCAAACTTTACTGTTGTCTTACTGTAAGAAATTGCCGCGCCCCCCACCCCAGCCCTCAGCACCCGCCACCCTGATCAGCCTGCAGCCACCAGCATCGAGGCAAACCCTCAACTAGCAAACGCATTATGACTCGCTGAAGCCTCAGATGATAGCATTTTTTTCTCAAGAAACTATTTTTAAATTAAGACATGCACATTGTTTTTAGACATAATGCTACTGAACACTCGATAGACTACAGTATTGTATAAATATCACTTTTTGTGGAAAACCAAAAAATTCATGTGACTTTGCTTTATTGCAGTGGTCTGGAACTGGACGCACAGCACCTCTGGGGTACGCCTGTACGTGCCCTGTTTCCTCAGCACGCCGTGGCAGGCGTAACTGGAAGTTGCTTTGGACTCTCATCACTGAGAGAAACGAAATTAAAGCAACGTCAGGGCTACATAGACCACCAAGAACTTTTCTCAGCAGGCAGAGTTCTTGGTTTGAATCATAGACAGACCTGTACTCGAGTCTAGGCTTTAGTCTCGAGAAGCTGAGTGGGGAAGCGGCTAACCCCGCCAAGCCTCAGTTTCTTCACCTGTAAAGTGGAACTAGCAGTGCTCACAGGTAATCGTGGAGACTGGATGAGATAGTGCATGTAAAACACTTGCGCATAAGTATTAAGTACTTCATACACGGTGTTTATTGGCATCCTCTTTCTGGATCGATCGATCACCTGTTTGCCTAGGCAATGAAGCTTGAGTATGAAGCTTGGCTCTCCCTAACTACTAAACACATTCACTTATCCAAATACGTTGTCTACATGCTTGATGTGAAACTCAGGGAAGACTTTATTTATAATACTTTTCTCCAAATATAACTCTAGTGCCCTTTTACTATGAAAAACCTGACTGTACTAAAATATAATGTTTAAGTATATCTCATGAGACTAATTTATAAAGTTTAAAAAATTATATATGTTTTAACTCTTATTTTTAAAAAGTCCAAACATAAAATTCAAATTTGTAAACAATTGCTGAATTTGCTTCATCTCTGTGTATTTTGTTGTTGAAGGCTTTAAACATATATCATAAACCTTATCCTTAAAACACGTCAGCATCCATCTAAAAAACAGACGTTTTCTTACATAACCACATTATAATCACAACCAACAAATTAGCAGCAATTTCTTAATATTATCTAATACACATTTCATATTTAAATTTCTTCAATTTTCCCTAAATAACCTTTAGCCTTTTTTAAAAAATCAAAACCCAATGTGCCCATGAGAACTTTCATATATTTGCCTTGTTGCTTAAGGTGTTTTATTCTACAAAAGCCCCTTTCCCCCTACCCAAACTTTATATTCAAATGCATGAATTCTTTGAAAAGAGCCCTCCACTCCATTTACAGACGGTCCCACAATCTGAATTTTCCAACTGTTTCTCTCTGGTGATGTATATAACTTGTTACTCTCTCCCCTGCATTTCCTATGCACCAGAAGTTCGTTCTGTTGAAAATAAAATCCGATCAAGTAGGAAAAGTTTTAAATGTTCTTGTCACATAAAAAGTAGAGACATAATCCAGGAGGCTCCAAACCAAGCAGAAGGAGCTTGCTGTACAGCAGTGACAGCAGAGTTTATGAAGCACAAAGAAGAAAGTACTTTGACCTTTTTTGTGATTGGCTGTTATATATTATCACTTTTTAAAGGCAAACAGGGTTGTTTAAGTTGCTGTGTCTGTAGCTGATTGGTTTAATTTGACTGCGTCATGCTGGCAAGGATATAAAGCCTACATTTTGTATTGCATTAATGACCAGAACCAGCGTTTCAGAGAAGTATGGATGACTTGAGTTTTGATTACACGGTTGTGGACACCTGGCCTTGGTGTGGTTCTAAACTGTGGGTCTCCATTTTTATTTTCTTTAACAGGTCTGAAGCTCTGTGTAGATTTGGGGTACATGGTTTACATCCCGTAAGGAGGCAGGTAATGTCAGGTGCATCCACTGCTCCTGACAAGGAGCTTGGTCCTTGGGTTGAGGGGCGACAGAAAGATCTCTCCATCATAAAGGCAATCGGCCACCAATCGATGGAAGGATGCTTGGATGCGATGCAAAAATCCAGTTCCCTAGGTACAGCGATCTCTGGATAAGAATTGCTATGGATTTTATTTTCCATTGATGGTTTCTGCCAGAATCGATTGTTCCCCTGGGAGTTGGAAAATGGAAATTTTCTGTTATTCCTGTAACATTCATTAACTGGCATTTTTATGTAAAATTTGGGCTTTATGTCATCGACTGGAGTCACTCGGTTTCCCTGAACTATAATTTCTATTAAAGCGGTGAAGTAATCGCACAATTCTCTTTATTGACCAATTTTAAGGGTACTCTGTTGGAGGAACAGTCATCTTAATTGGCCACAGCTTTTCATTTTGCTTTGCTGGATTTCTCTTTTTATGATTATCATCCTGGACTCAATAATTTTTATATATTTAACATCTCAGTAAAATTACAATTATTTTTGTGACGCTTATATTGTCCAGAATTAGGTTCCTGGGAGTCCCTCAGAGCTGGCTCTCACATCCATGTGACACAGCCCTGCCAGGCTCTGGACATTTCCTTGTTTTCTGACACAAGCTGTCCTAGTTCCCAACCCAGACCTTGAATCAGCTACTTCACCAGTGGGCCCTGGTTCCTTTTCAGAGGAAATAGTAATAAGAACCCAAAATATGGGGGTAGAAGGGCCTAGTTATCCTAGGGAAGGGGTTACATTGCTTTTGGATCTTTCAGTGGACAGAGCTAGGGGATAGATTGTTAAAAATCATAACTTAATATTCTTCTTATTCAAATACATGGTTTTAAAAAAGAACAACTTTTTACATCACACCTGAATCTCATTTTCTCTTACACTGGAAATCTTGGTTTCCAATAACATCAACATAATTATTTCTTGCTTTAACTTATAGTGAACCTACATGGTTTCGAGTGATCATTTGAGTATCAACATTAACAAACTACCAGATAAGGTTTAGGATTCCTTTGCAGTTCTTTTTTTTTGTCCTTAGAATATGTGCCAGTAAGATGTACAAAGGACTATGTTACAGAGTCGCTTGGAATACTTCTTTTCTCTGTGTTGGTCTGTTGTTGTTTTGGCATATAGTTATGCTCATTTCTTTTCATGTAAGTTTAAAGCCTTGAATTTGCTGACAAATAAGAAATTGGAGAACATAGTTGGTAATTTACCTACCTGTACAATGTTTTATTTTCTTTCCAGTATTTAACAATTGGGTGTGATGGAATTTATATAGGGTGACTGGAAAGTTAAAAGTTACGGCAGCCATTGGGATCACCTGAGGGCTTTTGAGCCCTTCACTGTCCTGTGTCTGTGTCAACAGGAGGATTCTTTCAGAGACCGAGTGGGAAGACGCTGAGGGTGGCTGGCTGAGGCGATGATGATCAGCGTTTGAGCACTCGGCCTGCAGGGTCAGGTCGACTCAGGTTTTAATCGTGTTCCTGCCGGTTGCTACATGTTCCTGCCAGTGTGACCCGGGATGAGTTCACGTGGCCCCTCAGTTTTCTGACCTGTAACACAGTGACAGTAACCATCATCTCTCAGGTCCTCCTTTCCCCGCTGAGGTTGGATGAAGCAATGCATGTCAAGTACTTTGCGCGTTCCTGGTGCCACGCATGGAGCTAATGTCTTTAGGGTGGCAAATAAGTGTGCATTTTTTCTCTTCACTAGTCTTTTTTTTAAAAACAAACAAACAAAAAGCAAAACCAAACACCTTTTTAAAAAGTAGTGAGCATGCTTTGTCTTTGTAATAGCAAATAAACAAACAGTAAATTCCAATAAGCTGGGAGTGAGGGTGAGGATGATCCAATGAATTCACTATCCCTGGAATCACGTGGTAGTTTTGTGTATTGATCATTCCTCTCCTGAGTTTTTCTGTCCTTAATTATGTGACGTTAATGCCATCTAGTGGAAGGTGACAGAGTCTATTTCCTCAAGTAGCCTCATTTGATAGGGAAAAATCCCACGTTTACACTGTGTAATAGACAGCGTGAGTTCCATTCCTTCCTCATTAAAGAAATATTCAGAATCCGTAGCCATCAACAAAGATATTTTTGAATCAAATTTATTTAAAAACATAACCTTTACTCCTTGGAACTTGGCTATTTACAGGTGAAAATTTTCCTCCAGAAAAGGCAGGTTTGTTTTATTCTAAAGTTTTCTTTTGTATGCTTGTATTTGCATTGAAATTTTTAATGCCGATTTTCATGGTAAATCTACAGAATCCTTTTTTAACATAATGTGAGTAAATACACATGAGCTCATAATAGGAATGTTCTATTTAAGACAAAGTCTTGTTGTAGTTAAAGATTGTTGCTTGATTTTTTTTTTTTAAAAAAAAATAATATATTTGCAATATATTTGCACTGAATATAAGAGCTCACGGACCATGAGGGTAAGCTCGTGCATTGTCGTGGTGGCGCCTGGCAACAGTGAATCAGAGTTCCGGGTCCCTCCTTTCCATACTGTGTGACCGTGGTGGGCACAGTCCCTGCCTGCGCTTCATGTGCTCATCATCAGGCTGGGTGAGAAGGTCCTTCACGTTTCATCTTGTCGTATTTTTTACTCCTTAGCTTCTGATTTGTGGAAGTGAGGTCTGCTCTTTAAAATGGTGGCGCGCCAATTGCAGGACCGTCTAGATCCTTTTTTTATTTCGAGACGTGTGCAGTGATAGATCGGTCCTGTTAGGGTGCTCCCTACCGCTGGGCATGTCCACCTCTTCCTCGCTGCCGCCCAGATGTAACTCCGGCTACGTCTCGTATTGACCGGACTTCAGAAAATTGTTCTACTTTCTAGTTCTTTCGTCATTTTATTGCTTCAGCTTAATCAACGTCTCCTGGTTCTTGCCAGCTCGCTTCGAGTTGGCTGTTGAATCAGCGGCGATCGCGGGAGGGCCCGAGGGGTCGGGTTCCTGACCTCGCCGTGCAGAGATGTGGATGGAGACTGTGTGCAACTCCTCTAGGAGGGCACTGTCTCCCCAGCGGTGGCACTGGTTCTGTGTGGGCGCCACAAACAGAGGGCAGCTCTCATTTTGGAAGGTTACTGACTCTCCAGACCCAAGGGGTCTTCCAGATCTTGCCACTGTTCAGGTTGTCCCTAACCGTTCCCCTGTCCTGGTGCAGAGATGGAGCCCAGGATGCTTGGGACAGGAATCAAAAGGCCCCAAGAGCCCAAACATGGTCCTCAGTGGCAGTAAAATTAGTGTTGAAGAGCGTGGGCTGTGGGCAGGTGGGCGGTCCTGACTCTGACGCCATTTCCTCGTTCTGTGCCCTTGCCTAAGTTACAGGTTCTAAGCCTCAGTATTCACATGCATAACATGTGTGTAGTAGCAGCACTGCTTCATCTGGTCATGGGAGGATTAAATGAGGCGATACATGCGAAGTGGTTAGCGTATCACTTGGTATTTTGCTAGAGTTTAACACATTGTTATTAAAAGGTAACTATTAATATATTAAGTTAATATATTAATAATTATATTTTCATATTGGTTATATGTTATATAATACATCATTATATACTATCTATCACACGCTATTTTAATAATATATTCCATTAGATTAAAATACCAAATTAAATACATATTACATAGTATGATACTAGTATATTAATATTGCTTACTTAATTAATTAGTGTACTTAGTTTTCTGGGATTCCTGGCTGAAGGAAATGATGTTCCATCATGATTGCCTATAATTTGGTATTTAGCTTTTGCCTCTGTGCTCACATCAGCTCAAGCTGATCATCATCGCCGATGGTGCAGAATTGAAATAAAATGTGCCGTGTCCAGAGGAATTCCATGGAGGCTCTTTTCTGTGCCAAGCACTGCTTTCTTCCCTGCCAGTGGCTTAGCATTTGCTGGGTGTTTCCATCAGATTCTTGCAGGAGCTGGTGGGACCGAAGTCATTTTTTGCAGTATTTTAGAAATATCCCCTTTGTCTTTAATTACTAACAAAATGGCAGCTCTGGGGACATAAAGCCAAATGCCCAGTATCTGGCTACTTTGCTGACACATCTGTAGAGAATTGCTTTAATAAAGTGAACCAGTTTGATTATAATACAATAATTGTGGAGTGTGTGGGGATTGGGGACAAGGTGGACCAGTTCACCCTGAGGCACCACTGGGGTGGCAGGTCCCACTCTCCCTTCTCAGTCTGTGGGGAGCAGGTCTAGCAGCCACAGAATCCCTTCCCCACACAGCACGGCTTCTCCTGTTCCCTGAGACGGGCGCCACCTCGCAGGCACTGCTGAAGGAGCAAGAAGAGCAGGTGGGCTGCTTCTAGGTCCTTACTCTGCTGACAACCATCCTGTGCCCTTGGGCACGTCCTTCAAGCTCTCCTGAGCCTCGGTTTTCTCTTTCTGTAAAACATACCTAAGAAAGGTTTTATGGAGAATCAAAGAGGTGTGGATGCATTTTGTAATGTTCTGTCCAAGGATATGGGTTTTTTTTCCCTCCACAGAAGACACTCTGTTGAGAAATATGCACACCTTTTAAAAAGAAGTGCTGTTTAATTAAGCTTTTATAAAAACTGAACGATTTTAAAGGTTCGTTCTTCTGACACTTATTTTAAAAAGGAAAGTTTCACTAAAACTAACTCTAGCCTGGCTGGTCTCACTCTCTCCTTAGGTGTCAACATGGTTACAATGATCAGGGCTGGGTACGTTTTCAAAAATAACAACTATTAGATACTGTGCCAGAGACTGTCTGTGGCACTCATTTCTACATCTGCCCTTCTAGGCGGTTCTATCTGCTTTTCGGTACTGCGGGGATAGAAACTTTCGTAAGCAGCTGGGGTCCCATTGGCCTCTGGCAATTTGAGACTCTTGCATGGGGCAGGAGAAGGTGGGAGCCGTTCTGTTTCCGTTGGTGCCGTGGGTTCCTTGTCAGGAGCGGCAGCAGGGGACGGAGGAAGCTGTGGGCTCTGACAGGAACACCTGCTGCAGCGGCAGGCCAGTGAGGTCTTCCTGCAAAGCCGGCAGCCAGCAGAACACGGCTCCTGGAGTCCTGCGCAGGATGGCGGAAGGGTGGGCCGTGGGCCCAGGTGAGCTCTGGCTCCAGCAGAGAGGTGGCAGCCCTCCATGACTTCTGATGGCACTGTAGTTCTACCTCTGTGCACATCCAGCTTTGCGATCGTTAGTATGTACTGCTTCATGTCTAGATCTTTCACTCAACATTTTTTGCTTAGTTATTCCATATTGTGGCAAGTACCTATAGTTCTTTTTTTTTTTTTTTTTGCTGTCCTATATTCCATTGTGTGACAGCACCACAATTCATTTATTCATCTCCCCATTGGTGGAGAGTTGTATTGTTTCCAGTGTTTTGGCTATCAGATATAGTGCTACTATAGTTCATAGTGCTACTATGAACGTCTTCTAAAAACCTTTTGGTGAAAATATATATGGCTTTCTGGGAGTAGAATTACCGCATCATAGCATGTGGTTATGCTCAGATTTATTAGACACCGACAGTTTTTCAAAATGGTTGTACTAATTTACACACAAACCATGTATAAGATTTCCAGCTTCTCTGATCCTCACCAACTCTTGGTATTGTCCGACTTTCATCTTACTGACTCAGTACACTTTTGGGGGGGGTGGGTCATAAATGTAGGGTTTTATCGTCCGGATTTGTGGCGGTTAAAGTCCATAAATCATATCTTGCCTGGAACACTAATAGGTTGGCGGCGGGCTTGTTGTGCTGGATCATGCCACCGAGTTTAAAATCTCTGACATTCTCTTCACTAACAGCTCCCGTTCCTGAAACTAGTGCTTTATATAGCCGAGCACAGCTACGTGCCCTACTCTGAGACAGGCTGAAAATCCACATTCTGGGGGAAAAATTCTTCAACCTAAATGAAAGATGTGAGCAAGAATTTGAGCAAAAGCGAAATGTAAGACTTGAAAATTTAGCTGCAAATGTCTTCAGAACATTGCTCACAGCTGCTTCCATTTTGATGCAAACAGCAGAAAGTCTCTGAGCACATTTTTGCAGAGCAGGTAACCTGGTAAAGCGGCTAAAAGAGTAGGGTTTGGATTTGGGATTACCTAGTCTTGAGTCCTGCTCCGCTAGGACTCGTAACTAATCAAGTCACTCGACCTTGCTAAGCTTTGACTTCCTTATGGGTAAAATTGGGGGTAAGTTGGCAGAAACTACCACATAGCACTGTAAACAGCAAATGCGATAACCCGTGTCAAAGCATTTAGCTCCATGACTGGCCCTCAGGAAGCTCTCGATATCTGTTAGCCATCACATTTTTCCTTTGGTGGTTAATTTAGATATTTTGACATCTATTTTTAAATTGCTAAAATGAACTTAAATATGTTAATTTTAATTCCATAATTATTTTTATTTGTTATTAAAGCAACGTGTCCATGAAGCTAAACGGTTTAAGGTGAAACATTGAAGTCTCTGTCCTGGAGCCGGTCCTGTTCTCCAGAGAGCATTCTCATGTTGACCTTGAATGGTGGAGCCAGCGATTAGAGGTGACTCTTGGCTGATCAGTCGTATTTAGGAGTCAGACAGTGAAGAACTTGGTTGGAAGCTGTGTGTGTGTGTGTGTGTGTGTGTGTGTGTGTACACACATATGGAAAGCAGGGCATTATTTGAGTTGACCCCTGAATGTCTATTCAGAAAAAAATACGAAGGCACGTTCCGCAGAGGGATGTCCTACTTTTCCGCCCGAGCGGAGAGCTGCTTGAGATGCTGTGGAGGTGGGAGGGAGGAAGGGCTATGCCTCACTGTTCGTTTAGTAGACTTTTACTCAGTTTCCCTGGTTCGAGTGAGTCATTTGTCCTGCCTTCCTCTGTGCCCTAGTCCCTCTGGGTTAGTTGCTCCAGGAATTAACTGTTCTTCCTGTGACGGGTGCGGGCTGCTGATGTGAAAACGTCACTTGGGGATGGAAATACAGGGTCTGACTGCCCTGTTATATGGGTCTTCAGACCCTACCTTATCCTGCCTGTCTCTGCAGTTGGTACCTTCAGTTCCTAACATGTATTACTAGCAAAAGTGCTCCCAACAACAGGCCGGCCATGAAGTTTTCTAAATATCAGCAAAGTTTACTAATGATCATAAAATTAAAAGTCCTTTAAGCATGTTGGGTACCCTATTCTAGGCATTTCCTGCACCTTAATTATCACCACCTCTATCCTTGAGCACATAAGCGTCAAACCCCGTGAGAAGTGATAGTATTTATAAAGCAATCGCTGAAACCAGGTCTTCCAACCTATTCTTATAAAATGGCTAATCTAAGCATTAGATTACCACCTCTCTGAGTTGAGACTCAACAAGTATTTTACCATATGACGGGAAAGTAATTTTGTGTGTAAACCAAAATGCACATTGCATTGAGTGAGTGTCCGTAACATTCTATGAAAGGTCAGTATAATTCTCAGACACTTGAGTGTCACAGAGGAGGAAATGAGTAGAAAAATAATTCCCCCGGTGCTTTGGGGAAAGTGTCTTTGTCTGGTTCTGCTGCAGGGCACGGCAGGGCTATAGGTGAGTGGACCTATTGCCTCAAGGAAGGAGCTGACAGCTCCTCCCAAGCACTCAATAGCTCAGCTGGACACTTTTGGGGAATCATCACACCATCTGTTTCCCCCCTTCCCCAGTCAGAGTCTCACTCTGTTGCCCAGGCTAGAGTGAGTGCTGTGGCATCAGCCTAGCTCACAGCAACCTCAAACTCCCGGGCTCAAGCAATCCTCCTACCTCAGCCTCCCGAGTAGCTGGGACTACAGGCATGCGCCACCATGCCCGGCTAGTTTTTTCTATATATATTAGTTGGCCAATTAATTTCTCTGTATTTATAGTAGAGACGCGGTCTCACTCTTGCGCACACCATCCGTTTTTAAGGGAGCCCTCTCAGCAGAACCCAGCCTGCCACAGGTAGCTTAATCGTCAAGACAAGTAACCGATACACAAATCCTGCAAACGGGAGGCGTTAAGTGCAGACAGACACAGCCAATTGTGCACACCGAGAGAATCTCTCTTTGCTGGTGAGCTAACATTCCAGATGGCAGGACTTTTAAACAATTAATCATTCAAGGGGGACAAAAATCAGGACTCCCATCAAGTCAAAGCAAGATGAATGCAAAAATCTTTCAAAAAGTTACCTGGGGTCACGAATCTGCCTCGAAGGAGTCGTGGTTTCATTTTCCAAGTACATTCTTTTAAGACCAGAGGTTATCAAATTACTAATTACCGAGGACATCTGAGCAGCTTGGAATTAACGACTCAGACCACTTGGAACCGTGGCAGCATTAACTTCCGATCACGTATGTACGACGGTAACGTGGGCGGCAGCCACAGCAGGCTGGACCTCCCCACTCTCTGCGGCTCCCCCAGCCCGAACCTCCAGCCTCTGAAGAAGCATCAGTGGTGCTTGAGGCGGCAACACTGTTATTTCTAAAAGAGAAGGTCACGAGCTTGACCTTTGCTCAAGCAAGGTGGACGTGCCTTATTTGACACTTCACAAAACTTGCTGCTTTCTGGGAAAAGTGAGCAGCCATATCATCTTTCCTGCACGGTAACTGATTAAATAGCTGTCAGAAACCAGACTGGATCCTTCTGGTTCTGATTTTATCTGTGGTGTAATTGAAAAGCACCTGCATTGCCCGGTCAGTGTGCCAGCCCGGAAGGGTGCTGGGCGGGCAGCGCCCAGTCTCCCGGACAGCCAGGCTCGATCTTCCTGCCCCCAGCCTTGCTGAAGTCTGGCAAAACAAAATGATTTTTAAAAACACTGTTTATTTATTGATGCAGAGTTATTTCCGCACACTGCATTTCAAAGAGGGGTCCATAAATATTGTATCATTCCTTTAAATACTGAATTACTTTTTTTCAAACAGAAAAAAAA
>VSMD01123499.1:0-12374 GCA_008750895.1 Mirza zaza
TCTGCTTATTCACATCTTCCTTTGTGTCCTTCTAAACAGTTTCACAGCGTTTCTTCATGTAGAAAGCCTACATTTTCTAACTTTTCACTCCTACTATCTGAGAAGGCGTTTGAATTTTTGAATGTTGCTTTTTTATCCTCTCCACTTTTCCTATTGGTGCGTTTGTCCTTTCCTCACTGGCTCGGGTATTAATTTAGACTCTCTCTGGCTCCAAAGAAGCAGGTGTCCTCTGGTACTGGGGTAAGAAGATAAGAAACACAGGAACAGTCAAAGAGCTGGGTCTTAATTAAGGAAGAAATGACATTGACAGGTAATTCAAAATTCAAGTTGATGTTGATGACCTTCCCACAAAGGTAGGTTCTAGCAACCTCAGTCACGCACGCCATGGTTATTGTGACCATGGCACTTGCTACACATAGCTCTGCTCTCTCCTGGTGGCTGCTTAGTTCCACCCTCCCACCATCGACTACTAAGTTTCTCTATGTGTTCTATGGCCAAACTCTCAAAGACAGAGGGCTAATTGTTTCTTTCGTTGCTTGTGTCCCTGTTGGAGACTTTAGATCCAACCCTAAATCGCTGTCCCAAAACAATCCGTTGTGGCCGGAGTACAGGGCTCATGGTATAGACCAGGGGTTCTCAAGCTATAAAGCATACAAATCATTGAGATATCTTGTTAAAATGCAAGTCATGCTTCAGTAAGTCTGAGGTAGGGCCAGAGATCCTTTAATTTTTACAAGTTTCCAGTCAATGCCTGGAATACTGGTCCATGGACCACACTTTGAGTAGCAAGGGCTTAGAGCAGTGTTTCCCAGACTGAACTTTGTTGACATTTTGAGCCAGATAATTCTCTGTTGTCAGAAGCTGTCCTGTACATTGTAGGATGTTTAGCAGCATCTCTGGACTCTACCCAGAAGATGCCAGTACCACCTGCCCCCCAAGTTGTGACAACTAAAATGTTCCAGAAATTGTCAAATGTTCTTTGGGGAAGAAAATCACCCCAGGTGGAGACCCCTTGGCTCAAAGCACAGTGAACTAGAAGTAAGATACACCTTGGAAGGGGGCTTTAAGTGTGATGCACATTCTCAAATGAGGGTAAGGTATCCATCATGCAATTTGCTTGGCCTGTCTGGAGCGATTCATGAGAACTTTTTACACATGAAGTATTTTCACTTTTTGGCTATCATGTTTATTTCAAATATTTCCCTTTCTTGATGATCTGCCTTCCATTTAAATAATGATTAGTCAAAAATTTGATTTTCCTTCCCAAACCAGGAACAAAAATTTTATTTAATAATGTTACTTTGTACTTGTAGAATTATAGACTGTTTGGTAATGGAGAGTAGAAACAGTGCCTCTAATAGGAAAAAGCAAATTTTAGCCACTGTCTTCATCCAAATCACTGAAAATTATACTTTCCGTAGTAGGCCAATTGCAGACCTATTTTGTGAAAATGTGAGGAGGACTGTCTACATATTTTAAGTCACATGATGTGGATGACTACCTACCTCATACTCAGGCGTGCATTTGCTTGGCATCGCCACACTTTGAACTCAGACCAATCACACCACATTTCCACTACAAAGTTGCATCCTCAGTAAGCCGATGCATTTCTCCATTCCTCTCTCAGGGGGCCAGCAAACATCAAATAAGCAAGTACCTTCCTAACCTGCACTGTCCAATGTGGTAGCCACTTAGCAGTAGTGGCTAAAAATTGATTAAAATTAAATTTAAATCAGTTAAATTTAAATTAATTAATTAATTAAAATTAAATTTAAATTAATTAATTAATTAAAATTAAATTTAAATTAATTTAGTTAAAATTAAATTTAAATTAATTAAAATTAAGAAAACTAAAAATCCAGCTCTTGAGTCACATCAGCCACCTTCCAAGTGCTCATAGCCACCCGTGGCTGGTGGCTACACATTGGACAGCACAAAGAACATTTCCATCATTGTAGAGAGTTCTACCGGACAGCCCTGTTTTCAACAATAAAGCCTGACACAAATACAAGTTAGGCTTTTATTGCTGTTGCTGGAGACTGGAGACACTCACTCACACAGAACCACACACCAGCATGCACCCACGTCGGGCTGAGTGCTCATATTTCATCACCGCATCTAGAGTACTCATGGAAGCAATGAAAACATAAATTAAACCCTTGAAAAATGGAAGCAGGGTCAAATACCTACGGGTGCACTATTTTCTATAAATGTCATTGTCTAGACCACAAATAGCTTCATGAACCTTCTTATCACAGCAGCAAAAAACAAAAACAACAACAACAAAAAAACAAAGAGTACTATTTTTCTATCAAATGGCTAGTTCAGATTAGCCATTTACAGAAAGGTATATTGTCTTCAGAACTCTAATATCCTTTACTCATTTTCTGTAAGACCAGGACTCGGGGCTGTGAGCAGGAAGAGGTGTGGAGTGTTGTACCCTAACCCTACTCAGAAGGTGCCTGGATTTCTCTGGCATGATACAAGGAGGCAGCCATGAATGACAGGTGCACCCTGGCCAAGGATTAACAAAGCAGCACCTGATAGCAACAACAAGAAGAGCGAAAATATCAAACATTCATTACATTCCAAGGCTCACACTAAGTGCTATATATACCTTACTGCATTCACTCTTACCGAAACACCAGTGACGTAGGTATTTGGCTTTATTTCAATCTGAGAGATGCAGAGATTAGGCCCAGATAGGTTTAATAATTCACCTGAGGTCACTCAGGAAAGAACCGAAGTATGCCTGACTCCAGGGCCAATTGTCATGCTTCTCATCTCTGATCAGGATAGCCCTAAATGGGAGGAATGATTCCACGCGCTCAGGGATGTGGGCCCTAGTCCCGTCCTCCCTTCTTCCTGACCTGGGCTCCATCCTGAACTGCATGGGCCTCGCAGTGTGTGGGCACACCCAGCCTGCACGCCCTCCTGCACACCCAGCCTGCACACCCAGCTCCACCCACCCCCCTCCCATCTCCGGTGAATAGTCCCCATGCAGGCCCTGGATAGGGGCTCCAGGCTGTTTGGACAAGGACCCCAAGTGCCCAGAGCATGGTCTAGGAAGGCAGAAGATGGGCCCCGTGGGGCCAGGCACACCTGGGAGAGGATCCAAAGGGAAAGCCTCTGAGGACTTGTTACCCAAAGTGTGGTTCCAGGACCGGCAGCAGAGCAGCATCACCTGGGAATTTGTAAAAATGCAAATTTGGGGGCCCCACCCCAGACCTCCGTGATCAGGAACTCTGAGGATGGGTGCCAGCAATCTGCATTTCAACAGGCTCTCCAAGTGACTCTGACGTGCACTAAGGTTTGTGCTACATATATTAACGGTTTGGATGCTTGTCTCCCCAAAAGACATCGTGCTGAAATTTGATCCCCCATGTTGGAGATGGCATTTAATGGGAGGTGTTTGGGTCATGGGGTGGATGCCACAGGAATGGCTCCACGAGGTCCTTGCGGTCAGGAGCGAGTTCTCTGTCAGTGTCCACAAGAGCTGGCTGTTACAGAGAGAGCCTGGAACCTCTGCGCCCTCTCTTGCTTCCTCTCTCACCATGTGCTCTCTGCACAGGCCAGCTGCCCTCTGCCTTCTCCATGGGTAGAAGCTTCCCGATTCCTCACCAGAAGCGGATGCTGGTGCCATGCTTCTTGTACAGCCTGCAGAGCCATGAGCCAAATACGCCTCTTTTCTTTACAAATCACCCAGCCTCAGGCATCCTTTATAGTGATGCAAACAGACTAAGTTTGGGAACCACTGCTCTAGGGCAGCCCTTTGCTACACAAGTGTGGTCCTTGGGCCAGCAGCCTCAGCAGCACCTGAGAGCCTTAGAAATGCAAGTTCTGAGCCTCCCCACAGACCTGCTGAATCAGCACTGATGAGGGTGGAACGCAACCGTTCTGTCTTAACACCTTCTCCGGGGGGATCTCACGCACGCCAAAGCCTGAGAAGCCCCGCTCTACAGCAGACTCTCTTCTCCCTCCCCCACTTTACTCTTGCACTGTTCAAAAGGGATGTTTTTGTTTCCATAGACAGAAACTCATCTCATGCTGGTTTAAGGGAGAAAAAGGAACGTATTAACTTACATAATCGAAAAAATTCATAGGTAGATCTGGCACCATTGGATCTACACCAGGAGTCAGCAGACTACCCACGGCCCATTTTGCAAGTGAAGTTTTGCTGGGACACGCCACCCTCACTCATGTGCATGTCATCTATGGCTGCTTCCACGCGACCATGGCAGAGATGAGTAGCTGTGACAGAGGCCGTGTGGCCCTCAAAGCTGCACATACTTATGTACTTACAGAAAGTGATTTTTGAGCCCTGCTGTCAAGCAGAGGGTCCAAGGCAGGGACCCCTCCTGCCCAGCCGTAGGGAGGATCCTGAGGTGAACCACGCCTGGCCTGTGGCTCAGCGGGCTGTTATACTCTGTTCATCGAAGGGAAGTGGGACCGGAAGTTTTAATAGCCAACCACTTTTCTTGAATTCCACTCATTTCACACACACATATATGTAGATATAATTAAATATTATGTAGAAAACAATACCTTTCCGCCCAACTGATGAATCCCCTGGTGCAGATTTATAGGGCAATATTTGAAACAGCTTCCCTGTGGAATCCGCAGTGTGGATTCCTGATGAGGGCGTGTGCACATAGTTTCCAAAACCCTTGGACTTCCACAAAAGGAGGTGGTAAGACTTCCTTTGTATGCTAATGAGATGACTGGTGGCTGGGAAGAGGGGGCAGATAGCTTCAGGATGGGGGCTGATCACCAATAAAACCAAGGCAAGTCTGTGTCTAGAGGGGTGGGACTTTCAGCTCCAACCCCTGACCTTTGAGGAGGGGAGAGGGGCTGGAGACCGACCTAATCACCAGTGGACAGTGACTTAACCAATGTTGCCTACATAATGAGTCTGCATAAATTCCCCTAAGTGGGATTCAGAGAGCTTCTGGCTTGGTGAGCACACCGAGGTGCGGGAGGGTGTGCCCAAGAGGACACAGGAGCCCCTTTCCCCAGACCCCCTCCTATGCATCTCTTCCATCTGGTATTCCTGAGTTGAATCCTTCCTAATAAACCAGTAAATGTAAGTAAAGTGCTCCCCTGAGTTCTTTGAGCCACTCTAGCAAATTATTGAACCTGAAGAGGGAGTGATGGGAACTCCCTGGTTATCAGAAGCACAAGTGGCTCAAGACTGGTGACTGGCATCTTGGGGGGTGGGGTACAGTCTTATGGGACTGAGCCCTTAAATCTGTGAAAGCCTGCAGGTAGTTAGTGCCAGAATTGAATGGAATGGCTAGACACTCAGCTGGGGTCTGGAGAATTGGAGGATTGGAGGATTGGAAGATTGGTCGTTGGTGTGGGAAACAGCTCAGAGACGGCCCCAAATGTTAAACTTCAGTGTACATTATTCCAGAACGATGAATTTATACACATATCCACATTACACTACTTATTCACAAATACTTTGGGTAAATTAAGGATACTATAACTGTAGCTAAAGAACTTGTAAGAATAACCTGAAGTCATTGGCATTGCTGAAGTCTATAAGACTATAAGAAGTTGCTGCTATATAAAATCATCCTGTTTCTTCAGTGCTATTCTTTAGCTGGGGATTTGGGGAAACTGAAGGAAGAGCTGCGTGCCACATCTGAGTTGTCCCTGGAGCCAAGGGCGGCCATGAGATTCTAACACATGCTCCAGCAGAAACACAGCAAATTGCAGAAATCATAGGCAGGGATTTGAACTTCCACAGGGTTCTAGCATAACCTTACCTAGATTTCAAGAAGCAAGTAGACGCAAGGCATTTTAGGACTTTCAAAGTTACTATCTTCAAGTTTAGAGACTCTCGATCACAACGTATTAATCACATCATATTAAATGTATCAATTAAAATATGCCCACATTGAGCATAATTTATATATAACAATGTATATATTGTATACACTGAGCTGTATTTTAGTAGACTCAGTGGCTTAGTGTTACTGTTGTAAGGCTGGTGGCAGGTCCCCTCCCCTCCCTAGATCAAAAAAAGAAAACACTCAGGAGACCAGCCTGGTCAAGGACAAACTCCCAGGCCCCGCTGAGAGGAACCACACCCAGATGTCCACCTGGATGAGAACGTTTCCGCTCCTGACTTCCACAAATACCTCTAGCCTCTCCTATTTCTCAACGACCACCCAAAGTCACAATAGAAATCCCAGCTCTTCCTGCCACAAGTCCCTAGCCACCCCCAAAGGGTATAAACGGCCCAGCCCCTTCAAATGATGGCGACTTCTGGGGCCCCCCTCTCTTGGGGCCCCAGAACCTCGTCCACGAGTGTATAATAAAGCCACGTGGTTTGGTCCCCACTCTTTCTCTATCTTTCTTTTCTTCTTGCCGCCACCGAGAAACCTTACAACTGTAGCCAGGCCTCTCGACATTTTAGTAGCTCAGCACTTTTAATGACTGACATGATGTAAAATTGGCCTAGGCCCTTGGTTGTTGGCACATGTGAATGGCCTAGTTGCTGCCCAGCTCCCCTTGTTCTCACTGTGGTTATTAACTGCTGATGCACTGCTTCTTTGTCTAGCAGGAGGAGATAACTCCAGGGTCATAAGGAGAATCTCTGAGTTTGTCTTGCAGAAGGAATGAGCGCTGCTAAAAAAAAAAGTTACAACTAGCTGCTGATGCCCCAAAGTCTGGTTGCTCAGGGTATTATCTAAGACTAAAAGCAACACAATAACTAGGGAGGATGAAAAAAAAAAAAATAATGAAATAAAAGCCACACAGACTCCCCTCCTACCCTACCCGTGACCTGCATGCATGGAAGCTCGCTGCCTCATCTCTGTGACAAGACGGATCGGGGAGATTTTGCACTCCTGTCTTCTTGCTTTGGCCAAATCAAATAAACCTTCCTCTGTCTCCAAGAACCAGTGTCACAGTTTGGTGTTAGCTGTGCGTCAGATACACGAGCCTAAATTTGGGGTTCTAGAATATTCCCTTGGAAAAGATTTCATTAATATTTTCTTTCTGAGTTTTGGAGACATTTTTAAAATCTCAACTATTTTTATGGGCCCTAGTGAAGCTTGCAGGATCCTGGCACAGGGGAGGGCCCTGCACACAAGTCTGTATTGCCAAGTCCATCTTCACGCTAGGTGTAAATAGGCAGAGTTCTTGAAGGTCACCGGCTTAGTGAACTTGAACTCGAGAGTCAGGCTCCAGGGTTGCGTCCTCTGTAACTCTAAAGGGGGAAAAAGCAGGACATCGTAGCTGTTTAATCTCATTGTTATTCTTAGGCTGGGGTCCAGTACACTATAAACACTGGCTGAAATTGTCTAATCCATTCTGAGAACCTCACCGGGGAGGACAGCTTAAGTCAAACAGGTCCACAGAGAAATTAGTGTGAAAGGACAAGCGAATGTCAATTAAAACCAGCGACTGGCTTGGCAGGATGGGATTGGGACTTTATGGGCAGAATGGAAAGTGCCCATCCTTGGGGGCTGTGATCCATGGCAACAAGTCCTCCTCAAAGGCCTCGGTGAGATTCTCAGCAAAACAAATGACCTCATTAATTAAGTGGGTTAGTCCTCTCACCACGCTTGCCTTAATTGCTATTCTGACTTTCAGGAGAGGCATTTTCAAGCCAAATTGAACACAAGGAGCCTCTAGTAATCAATGCCGCAATAAGCCCTGTATGACTCAAAAGTGATTGCAAAGACAGCTGTGCAGAATGTGCCCACAGCTTACCCCCATCTGCCGGGGCTCCCCAGATGAGCCTGATTCCCAGATGCCCTACCCACTGACTTTGTCCTCCAACCTGGCTAGAAATCCAAGAGGGCCATCATCATCATCTTCTCCCTATAGAAGATATATGTATTTGATGTGAAGGCACGCTCTACTTCCATTTTACTTGTTGCATACATGCTACGTGAATGCCTTTGATTGTGTTCTAAGCACAAGAGGTAAAGCAGTAAACATCAGAGACCAAAATCACTGCTCCATGGGACTTCCATTCCATTTGTTGAGTTTCTTCTACAAACTTCCTTGAGTGTTCTTTGTTTTGCATGAGAAGATGCTCCTCTTCCGTTGTGCACAGCCCAGCATTACTTCTGTTGCACTTGAGGACAGCAATCCTTTCTCATTCAAATCTCTTTCCCCAGTGCCTAGGACAGCAGGGGCATCTCTCAGGAACTGGACTTGGTTCTAAGTCAGAGACCCTACTCCCACACCCCAAAATACACTGGCTTAAATCAGATGGTAATTCGCTTTTTCCCATCAGTTAGTGCAGAAGTAGAGGGTCCAGGGCTGTCCTAGTGGCTCTACAATATCATCAATGTGCTGAGCTCCTTTTACTTTCTGTTTCATTCCTTTTACTGCTCAGTTCCACCCTCAAGGCTTCTTCATTGCCCTCCAGTGGCCACTGCAGCAATGATGGTCACACTCCAAGCCCAGACGGGAAAAAGAGGAGGGTGGGAAGGGAAACAAGCCAAGCTTTAGCGAGCGCTCCTGGAAGCCCTACCCACGCCTTCTCCAGATATTCATTTCCCTGAACTATGTCTCATGACCACACCTTCCTTTAAGAGCGTGGAAATTTTACAACGTGCCCATGAATTGTTGGATCAACCTGGTTCTGAGAAGTGGAGCCTAATTTTTCTCCCCTGGATTGATTTGCTTGTAATACATAGAATGTGGTAGAAATGGTGGTATTCGACTTCTGAGACTAAATGACAAATGGCACTGTGGCTTCTCTCTAGGGTCACCCATTCTGGGGAAGCAAGTTGCCGAGAGGTCCGTGTATGGAGAAACCAAGGCCTCCTGCCGACAGCCAGCTTTAACTCCCTGGGCCCTGTGGAGCTAGGACTGAGCTGCCTTGGGGGCACATCCTCAGCCTCGGACTGGCCTTCGGATGACCTGCAGCCCTGGCCAACGTTGTGGCCACAGTTTCAGGAGTGACCCTGAGCCAGAAACTTCCAGCTAATCTGTTCCCAAATTCTTAACTCACAGACACAATGTGAGATAATAAATGTTTATTGTGTTCGTCTGCTAAATTTTAGGATACTTTTCTTGCACTGAAATAGTTAACACAAAGGGAGACTATGAAATAGCGATCTTGGTCAGCATTGTGGCAGAGATTGCTGGTTTTCCACCTAAATCCATTTACAGCTTCTTGGAGCACATAGCTAGACCACATTTCCCACCCCCCTTGCAGTTAGACACAGCCATGGGTCTAAGTGCTCTCCAGTAGAGTGTGAAAAACCTGGCCAACAAGACCTACATATCTTCCTCTGAACATTTTCCCCTCTCCAGCTGACTTTTCTCTTTCTGCTAGTTCAATGTGGACAATGATGACAAGGTTTTAGGAGATGGCAGGGGCCTGGTTCCTGAGTAATCAAGGAGAAAAGAGCCACCTTGACAATCTGAATGTCTGCCCAGGGTTACTAGGAGAGCATGAAATAAATTTCTATGATGTTGAGCCGATGAAATTTTGGAAGCTTTTTCTTATCTCAGCCTAGAATGTTATACCAAATATAGAAATATTTCTGCCCAAATAAAATTACAATTGTTAGAAAGGAAGAGTGGCTAGTGGGTGGACCCTAGAAGTCCTGGATAGATGGTGAATAATTCTCTAGTGGATGAATATACGCAGTACCTGACCGCTGCACAGAGGAGGTCTGTCTCAGGCTGTTCAAGGTGCTCTAAAGTGTGTGGGGGCGGTGGGGGGCAGCACAGCACAATCGCCTGAGCACAGGGTCCCTGAATGTTCACCATCACTATTGGGAACTCTTCACTGGGAAGAGAGAGGGAACTTTAGCTTCCTTGAACTGTAGCAAGCCATCTTGGACCAGACCCTTCAAAATACTGTGGGGTAACTCTTGACCTCATTGAACTTGGAGTCCCCTGTCATCACTTTTGTCTGTGGGCTTCCACTGAGTCAGAACCCGGAGACTGAAGTTGGTATCTCAAGAAAGTAAGGAGGGGAATTGGAGTTTGAGGGTGGGAGGAGGTGAATTGCAGACTTGTACCTACCTCATTATCAGTCCCGCAGTTACCAAATGCTGACGTCTAACTCGGGCTATCTCCACCCCGATCTGTCAAGAAGTGTACAACCTGCCTGTGCCTTCTCCTGGGCTTACCTAGAAATATCTCCTACTTCACCCTCACTAGAACATTGCCACCACCTCATTGTTATCCTGAAACCCACATAAGGCCACCTAACGAAGGGCATCTTTCTAACATCTCATTCATTCATCCATAGAAGTCAACCTTTATGAAGACTCTATTACAGCTACCACAGCCTGCAAGAACCAGCAAGGTCTGGCCCTGCTTACAACTCCAGCTTCATCCCGAGCTACTCCTGCCTGGTTTTCTGCCCTCCAGCCAACTACCCCTCAATGAAGTCAGGCTCCTCCAGGCTCCTCCTGGGTCTTGGCATTTGGAATTCTCTCAGTTGCAGGTCTCCATTGAAATGGTCTACCCTCTGGGAAGCCTCCGTGGCACTCTGGGAACTAGGTCAGGTACCCCCATGATATAATCTCACATCCCCTGCACTTTTTCTAGGTAGCTTTTATCACCATTAAGTAACTAATTACTGGCATAATAACTTATTTAATGCTAACCTTTCTCATGAGACCGAATGCTTGGAAGAGCAGGACTACATGTCTCAGGTTACCATGCAACATAAACGCCCTAGAGCCTGGTAGTGACATGTTTCTTGAATGAATTCACACTACAGATGGAGAAGCAGGGCTAGGACCTCTCACCCTGGAGGAGATAATCTGACCAGAAGGGAAGGAAGCTTGTGGACAAATTAGTTCAATAAAATGTTATATTTGGTGAACTACGTATCCCTGGATTGGGCTTAAAGGCAACCCTCTTTTCAATGACTCCAGCTTAGGGAAAACTATGTTATACAACAAGGATCACTCAATAGCCACAGCTTCAAGGAAGCCTCTCTTGACTGATTAGAGAAGAGCTCATTGCCTTTCTTATTTGACACTCAGACTAGGAGAAAATGTTCTTATTAACTATAATTATGCACTCGCCCTCCCCCATCCCAATATACACTTAGAGATATAGCAGGAGCCCAGTGAAGGTGCTTTATTCATTTCTAATGACAGAACCTATTTGTATAATGTGCCAGCCCCATCTATGTCTAATGGTGGAATCATGCGAAGATCCTTGTTTTGGAGAGAATCAGCGAAGTGAGACCACTCCATGGTACTCAGGGGTGGGAAATCACGTCCTGAAGGAAGAATTGAATAGAATATTCTAGTGTTGCTGTTTGGTGGCCCATAAAGCCTTCCCTACCACTAGACTGTGGGGTTCAGGTCTGTGGGAGAGGCACATTTCTTTCCACTGCAAGTTACAGAAACACCCTTTTGAGCAGCTGAAACACACTACTCTGAGGCAGCGTGGAAGCAGTTGAAGGATTTCTGAGGACCTGAGCATGAGAAGAAGTAGAGATGAGAGCCGCCAGCCCTGAAAAGGCCATGGAGATGGGAACAATGGAGGCTCAGCTATGACCAGC
Source organism: Mirza zaza (assembly GCA_008750895.1). Lineage (NCBI taxonomy): Eukaryota > Metazoa > Chordata > Mammalia > Primates > Cheirogaleidae > Mirza > Mirza zaza. The sequence goes on from VSMD01123499.1 coordinate 11,507, forward strand.
GTAGGAACAGCCGCTGTGGAGGACTGGAAGTCAGAGCCCCCACCTCCACCTGTAGTTCCCTGCTACCACCATCTCGACCACCATGATCACCTCTACTTCCATCAATACCACCTCCACCTTCCCCACCATCACCTCCACTTCCACCTCTAACAATCCTACTTCCACCATCACCAAAACCAAAGCAACCCCCTCCAGCAACAACAGCAGCATCATCAGCACAATCTCCACTCTGTCTCCCCCCACTGCTGCCACCACAACTATCCTCACCATCACTGCCACCTTCACCGTCACCACCTGCACTGCAACTTCTACCTTCATAACCTCACTCTCACTTCCACGGCTTCTATGGCCTCCAAACCCTTTAACAGCCCCACCACATCCATGACCTCCACCGCCACCACCTCCACAGATGTCACCTCCATTTCTACCACCACAACCTCCTCCCTCACCTCCATCTCCTCCACCACCTCCACCTCCACATATGTCACCTCCACTTCTACCACCACAACCTCCTCCATCACCTCCATCTCCTCCACCATCTCCACCTCCATCACCTCCATCTCCTCCACCACCACCACCACCTCCACAGATGTCACCTCCATTTCTACCACCACAACCTCCTCCATCACCTCCACCTCCATCACCTCCATCTCCACATATGTCACCTCCACTTCTACCACCACAACCTCCTCCATCACCTCCATCTCCTCCACCATCTCCACCTCCATCACCTCCATCTCCTCCACCACCACCATCACCTCCACATATGTCACCTCCACTTCTACCACCACAACCTCCTCCATCACCTCCACCTCCATCACCTCCATCTCCTCCACCACCACCATCACCTCCACAGGTGTCACCTCCA
>VSMD01123512.1:0-50882 GCA_008750895.1 Mirza zaza
TTTGAATGTACAAAACAAGACAATGTCAATTAAAAAATTAATTAAAAAATAAAAAGAGACTAATTCAAAATGTTTAAACTACTTAAAAACAACAAATTGAGATAAAATGTTCAATAGTCAAAAGTTAATGTGCTGATATCTGAGATGCTGTTCTGGTCATCATTTTGATTGTTACTCAGTGGCTTTTTTCTTTTCCTTGTAATACTGTTCTATAAAAGCTATGAGTTTTAACTTTTGAGTGCTTTTACACTGGTGAGTACTGAGTGTACTTTGTCCCATGATTAGAACACTTTTAAGCATAGTGTGACAAATTCCCTTGGTGCTTCCTTGTCTGGGAAATACTTCATTTCTACTTCATTTATGGAACTTAGTTTTTCAAGATACAAAACTCTTAGCTGGCAGTTATCCTCTTTAATGAGATTAAAGATAGAACACTATTTCTTTTGCCCCTCTTAAAATATGTAGATTGAATAAACCCAAATATATGTTGTCTCCAAGAAACCTATTTAACTTGCAAAGATCCTCATACACTCATGGGAAAGGGGTGGAAAAACATATAGTCCTTCCAAATGGAAACCAAAAGTGAGCAAGAGTAGCTATTCTCATATCAGATAAAATAGACTTTAAATCAATAATGGTAGAAAAAGGCAAAGATGGTCATTATAAAGTGATAAAGGGATCAATCCAATAGGAAGATATAATCATGCTATATATTTATATATATATATATATATATATATATATACCTTACACAGGGGCTCCCAGAATTATAAAGCTCATTCTATTGGATCTAACCAAGGCATCTTCATGGTGGTGATAGGGTTTAGGAAGGTTGGGTAAGAAAAATAAGCCCCAGGTAGGAAGAAGATGCCTTCATCCTTTTATGGCAAATTTACAGGTGGTAGGGGTGGAATTACTAAATAATTTTTAATAATTACTAAATAATTACTTAAAATAATTTAATAATTACTTAAAATAATTTAATTATTACTAAATAATTTCTCAATATCTAAATTTATCAACATATATATATACATACGTATACATACACACACGCCCCTAGCATATGATCCACAAATTGTACCCTTGGTACAATAGAGAAATGAAAATATACATGCACAAAAAGATTTCTACAAGAATGTTCATAACAGCTTTATTTACAATCAACAAAAGCTAAAAACAATCTAAAGGTCCATAAATAGATGAATGGCATATTCTTATAATGAAATAAATAGGAACAATATATTGATACTTATAATAACATGTATGAATCTTAAAGGAAAAAAAATATACTGAATAGAAGAGTCAGACACAAAACCCAAGCATACTGTATGATTCCATTTTTAAGAGGTTCAAGAACAGGCCAAACTATTCTTGAGTGATAAAAGTTACCTAGTAATTACCTCTGCTTCAGGGATTAATTTTAATGGGACATGAAGAAACTTTCTAAGCTGATGAAAATGTTCTATATTTTAATTGTGTTATTATTTACTTGAGTATATTCATTTTTCAATGCTCATGGAACTTTGCATTTTACTATAGGTAAATTATACCTCTATAAAAATTATTATGAAGAACAATTCCAGAATTAAATATTTAAACATTAATTGCATTCATTTCATATTAATTCCTCAGTACATACTTCCTAATATTATCGATCTGGAATTTTATCTTATTTATCTTGTGTTACTTGTTTGTATTGCTTATGTCTAAATACATTATATATCTGGAGCCAGCAGAAATCAGAAATTCCTTGGTGCAAAATGGAGTTTAAGGTTAGCCTTCCAATATATTATTCTGGAGCTATGTTTTCCCTGCATACTTCCTTTATTTTTTATTAATAAATACTTTTCAGTACTGTGTAATACAATTGCAGATATAGTAGCTGAGAAGCAAGAACTGATGCTATTATAGAAATTTCAAACTATCAGGGTAGTACACAGTCCACAGGACATTGCAAATAATACCAAATTAACCATTACAATTATCATAAGACCTAAGAAGTGTCCACTGACTTTAGCAATATGAATAAAATTGATAGATGCTTCATCCATTGTCACTCGAAGGAAGAAAGAACTTTGGATTTGTTTTGTGAGTGAGAGTAAAGAAGCTCCTCCTGATGAACATCTGCTGTGGATAACTAGCGGGGTGTTGACTAAACAAGATAAATGCTCAATGGTCTTTAGAGCATGATGAGGTTACAGGATTTATAATAATATTTATCTCTGTATTCGTGTAATTTTTTATTATAATGGCTCAGTATCCATCATGTGGTGATGATAAAGGTGAATAGCTGGATTGGCCTAGGGTTTGGTTTTCACCAAACAGGAATAAGAACAGGACATTAGGATAAGTCATTTTAGTATAATGGCAAGAGAATGATTAAAATGATGTCAAGGAAACAAAGGTTTGAAGTGGCTGAAAGTTATCAGAACAGAATTTTACTAAGAAGATTAAACCATGAAAAGAAACAAAGACATAGACTGTTTTATTTTCTAGTGAATAAATCCAAATTTGTGAGTTTTTCCTCCAGAGTCCTTCTATGTCAGCAGATTGACATAGTAAAATTGGAAAATGAACAGATGGTCCCTGGAGCTGCCTATTCTATTTCTAAAGCAGCTGATGGCTTCCCCAAAGGACAAATGTTAACTTACAAATAATGGTAATGTTTGATCTTTTTAGGTTTAGCAAGCATTTATGTGGCTATTATCCACAGTAGTATGTATCAGATCATTACAGCAAGCTATGAGTTTTGTGAATCATTTCACTGTCAGATGGGGATATCTAACTTGATATCTAAAAGTCTCAAATAATTTTCTGATCCTCATAGATTTGGCAGTATTGATTTATAGAAAACTTTTGGGACAAAAATCTTAATTTTCCCAAAGTGACATTGTGAAAGACATTTGTTTACCACAGGCACTAAACTATAAGTAAGCAGTCTTACTAGAAAAAGTTATACCAAGACTTGTAAATACAGTGGGATGAGTAGATCACCCAAACCAAGGAGTGGTAGAAGTGCCAGAAACTACGTGAAAGAAGAAAATATATTTTTTTTAACAGATAAGCACTTCTCTCCAGTGTTCTTACCTTGATCTGGCACAATAATAAGTGGTAGTTCATCACCTCTTTTCTTTTCTAATTTAATTTTCTTCTCTACCTCTGTAATCTAAGTTACACAATACACACCATGAAGGACATTTGGTTCTGTTACTCAGCCAAGCAGACTTTGAACACTTGTCTTAGCATTCTGAATCATTCAAACCCCCAAGGTGATTTTTCTTCAATTATTTTTCTGACTGGAAGAAACAGAGGTATTTGTTTTTATCCCATGAGTATGCAATAGCTTATTTGCAAAGCGACATGAGATACCAAACCAGGCATCATTTTTGGTGAGTGGCTGTATGCATAAAAATTGATGCTTCATAAATTATTATGAAATGTATATTTAACTTGTAGCTTATAAAATAACAAGATAAAATATTGAGTAAAACATATCATAAACTACTAAAATATCTATATTAACATTAACCTCATTTTTCTATAGCACCTCTGGAGAGGCGGATATCACAACAATCTCTTTTAAAGGTAACATTTACATAAGATAAATACTTGTTATCTCTAAATCATATAGACATAGGATTGAATTTTAAAGGATTTATAAGGCTAGAAGTGGAGAAAAATTTGAACTCAGGAAGCTCATGGAATATATAATGTTTTCATATTTGCTTTGCTTATTAACTAGTTAGTCTATTATACCCTATCCCTTGCCTCAAAGGATCATGACAGTTCAAACAAAGGCTACATACAACAAAATAATGGTAAAATATCAACACAAATAAGGATCTAAATTATTTAAAATATAAATAAGACAGAATTATATGCAAGCTACATATTTTCTGTGAGTTTCCTAACAGCCAAATGAAAATTAAAACATGATCACTAGATACATGTTTTTTGAGAGGAGAAAACATATATTCTTGAGAGAAAACAAAAAAAGTTGCTCATAGAATTAAATTATAAGTGAAATTTCACATTTGGAGTTTCCTAATGGAAGCAATATAGTGAACAATGCCTATAATTATATTTGTACAACAGGAACATTTCTACGACAACAGACTTAACCTCTCCATTTTTGAAACAACCTTAGATTAAAGCCCAGGGAACAATATTAAAAAAAAACTTACTAAATGTAGTTATACAAAAAGTCGATGAAATATGATCAAAACATGTAGCTTTCAAATGGTGTGTACTGACTCAAAGATAGAATTTCATTGTGTGCATGCGTGTGTTTGTATGTTAATTTCATATATCAAATTAATTTTTACTTTGCAATTATATGTCATTTCTATATCTTATATAAAAATACTATGAAAGAACCCATACCGTAAACAAAATCTCTTCCCTCAGAAATCCATGGCTTTGTTTATGCTGTCCCCTTTAGCAATCTATTCCTCCTCCACAGTTCAAACCAGTCTTCAGGAATCAGGTCAAATGGAAGTTTCTCTTTGATCTTCCCCAGGAACCAATTTCTTGTTTCTCTGTGACCACAAAGAACATTTTTCCTCTTTTACAGAACTCTTTACAGTGTGTTAAAATCATTTCCATGTTGGTCTCTTTTATCAGAATGTGAACTTTTCAAAGCCATGCAATTCGCCTTATGCATGGTAGTTTAAGATTTAAGAATACGGTTTGATAAATATTTCCTAAATTAAAGAATTACAGGGAAAAATAATTTTTAATAAGGTAATAAAGTGTTAATATACAATACAAGTCTCCAATGTGTCTTGATAATTCCCTCAAACTATCTGAAAATAGTTTTTGGTTATGTACATTTTTCTGGGATGTATTAATAGTCTGTAGCTTTGATCTATCTCAAAGGATTTCATGATCCTGCTCCTATAGGATAGGAAATACTGAAATAAAAAGACAAATATTTGGAGAATATTAAAGTTTAGTCTTCTAAATCATCAATTATGCAAGAGATTTTATAACTCCTCAAATAGATTTTCTCCTGAGTACCATAAATATTAAATATACTTACTATCTGATTATTATTTGTACTTATTATAGAAGAAAGTACGTCTTTATGGTGTTCCCTAGGGTCTGTTGGCAATGTAGGCCATATCACAGGGAAACATATTCCATCTGACCTTTGTTTATTGGTTGCTGATAAAATGACTGTTGCCTAAGCTGTGACCCAACTGACAAGACTGTTGGACCAATTATTCATTAGTGAGAGATACAAAAAATAATTGCTTCTAAAAATCACTCTACCATGATTAAATGACTTAGTACTTCATAGGGAAAAATCCATGAAAATAAGGATATAATTTATAAAACTCTATTAATTATAACATATTTTTCTAGATTTTCAAACTAGATATATAATTGATAATTCTATTTCTAATGCCAGTTTCCATTTGCAAAGCTCTTTTTATTTTCCTAATCATGTAACACATGAATCTAGACTAAAATCCATTAAGTTAATTTGAATTACAGAATTCATTGTGCTTATACAATAGTCTGAGAAAACTTAACACATATTATGGTTTGATTCTAAAAGTATAACTTAAGTAAAGTAATCATAGTCACAACAAGTTAATCTTATGTATCATTATTCTAAGATATGGATATTCGAATTTACATTTACACATTTCAAACTATCTATATATGTTATTATCTTGTAGGGGAAGTAAAATTCCTTCTATATCCTCTTAGGGTTTCTGGCTGGGTCCAATAAAACTGATTAACAGGAGAAAAGCATACATATTTTATATAGTAATTTTTACATGTATAATATATGAGAGCCTTCACAAGGAAAATGAAGACCCACAGAAGTGGCTAGGCCTAAGGGTTTATATATTAGGTTGAATAAAGATTGACAACTGTGGGAAACTAACTGAAATATACAGGTGACTAAAAGAAGATAAACATTATTTTAAGAGGGTCTATTTATACAGATTTTCTTGGCCTCAACTCCCCATCTCTGGTGATAAGAATGTTTCAATTTTCCTGATTTAGGCAGGGCATCTTTCACATGAAAGTTTTATCTCCTGCTTTCAGGAAGGAAACAGGAGTTCAGAGTGCCCTTCTTGCATCTGTTATTTTTCAAGTGCCTTTGGCTCAAAATAGTCAATTTGTCAGATCATCATATTTTGGAGTGTGAATTCCTTCAATCTACACAAGCGCTTATGAACAGCATGGTAGAATGTACGTGAACTCAGAAGGAGATATAAGCTGAGATCCAATAAATAGAGGTCTCATATATTGTACAGATTGTTGTCAAAATTCAATGGATAACAGAGTTCCCAACATAAAAGAGATTCTCTTTAATGTTATTTTCTCTCCTGTCTCCTTTCTATGTGTTATTCTGTTGTTTTGTATATATGAAACATTTTATAATGAATATGCTAACACTGCATTTTTAAATCAGTGTCTCTCAACCTTTTATGCCTACGACACACTTCAAAATATCAAAAATTTGGCAGCAGGAAAAGGATTTGAAAGTAAAGATGATAATTGACTAAAGTTTGGAACTCACTTCTACTCTGGTAATTTCATCCAATCCCATGTTCCCTCCTCCTACTGAGATGAGATGCCTACATATATCTAGAAATTGGCCCAGAAATTGATTTAGCTCCATCAATTAACACTATGCTGCCATAGTAAATCTACAAATTCCTCTTGGGAAGGACTGCTCAGCTAACAACAAAATCATCAAAGAAAAAGCAAATTAGTAGCTCTTAAAATATGTTTCACTTTTACATACATCTACACAAATTTAGGGGCTTGGATATGATCCTAGTTTAGACATATTATCTGTTTCCTCAACACTGCAGTAAATGTGTGATTGGTTATTCTAATACTTCAAATTATAAGCAATATTTCTGGCTCAGCATATAGTTGTAAGAAAAAACTAGTTAATTTTTTAAAGTTTATATTTCTATTAAATAACATGTAAGAAATATAGAATTTTTAAGTGCAGAATATAAACTTACTTGAAACATCTGTATGATTTTACATGGTTATGATTCTTTTAAATGATTTATAATGGCGATTCCAAAATCTCTATTTTCAACTACTTTCTTTCTTTCTAGACACTGATTTTCAACTGTCCTCTTGATATCTACATCTTCATGGTATTAGGCTTAAATACTATAGCCTCAGCCTCCTCTCACTTTCGAGATGATGTTTCTGACACACTTTTTCACCTCTGAGTCTTCAAGCTCAAAAACAGAATTTCTTATATTATTATGTAAGAACTTTACCTTTTGTTCCTACTGACTGTGAAAAGCACCATAACATGTTTAGTCCCTCTCACTCAAGAAACTTCCTTATCCCTTACCTAAAATCTCATGCTAGATTTTCTTTCAGAGATGAAATAGTCCCTGAGGTAATTCCTTCTCAATTCCCACTCCCACTGTTCTAATTCATATCTTCTTTGCAGTCATCTTCCTAAATGGGCTCCTAGTATCCATTCATTCTTTCATTATTCATCTATCATTCTAGTGTTTTTTAAATTAAGTTAATATAATTCTGTAATTTCTACAATTTGAGAACTTTGATAACATCCAATAGGTTAAGGGATAAAATTCAACCTTTTCAGTATATAAATTTGTAGGCCATCCATATGAATAAAGGTAAACTATCTTTCTAACCCGGTCCTACCATGCGATCCTTTCTAGCTGCACAATATTACTTACTCTACTTAAAAATGCTATATATTTCTTGACTCTATCTTTGATAATGCTATTCCTCTTTTTCAGAGAGCTCTATCCCATCTTTTTGATCAGAAAGACACAGAGTCAAATAAACTGCATAATCTCAGAGGCACTATTTACATAGTTTGTGTTATGCCTCTGCAGAGTAGATAGACTATGTTGGTGCCCTTGGAAGTTGTATAAAATAACTACAGACATATATTCAAAACTCATATTTCTAAGAACAAATTTATTCTCCTTTTTATTCACTTATTCAACAAACCATAAATAAAGATTAACTATTTGGCAGGTACTGGACAGCGATTTGAGGATAACAAGTATGCATGTTTTTAAATTCACAGGCACCCTTGATCCTAGGCTGGACAAGGCATAAGCCATATTTTGCCCAATGAGCTACAATGTGTGGATCTAAAAGCAAGGAATCAAGAGATATATTTTGGGATAAAACTAAAATCAGAATCATTTGACTATGCAGCAAATCCATGAAACTAATCCATATGTGCAATAATAACATTGAGATAAGGGAAGCCAGGTGATTGATGAAAAGAAACATGTTCTGCAAGGAGACAGGAAGACTAGCCACAGACTATCTTCTGCTTAGAAGACAATTTCATCAGTTGTATGCAGGAGTCCAGTGATCAACAAATCAACAAATTACTTCTGCTAGCAAATCAGAATTAACCAGACTATTCCTTCTTATCAAAATAAACAAGCAAATTACACTTAACAATCATTCATAGGAAATGTCAGCATTAAACAATTGTTGTTTCAGCTTTTACCTTCTTAAAAACAAAATATTTCATTCTAAACATTATATTCCACATTTCTGTACATATTAGACTACTTAAATTATAGCCTTGTTGTGGCATTTTCTTTGTATTATAATTATTTATGGCATTTTAGTTTCACCCATTCTTTGAAGTTTTTAAAACTTTTTATTTAAATTTATACTTCCCACACATTTAGCACAGATTAATATGTGTGATAGGGGGAAAAAATCTGACACAATATAGTAGAGTGATAGTGGAGAAAAACTAAATAGATTTGAAAGTTACCTATGTGATACAATTTAAAATATTCAAAAATCATAAGATGTTTAGGACTTATAAAAGGGGGAAACAGGAAAGAATCACTTCAAACAACAGGATGATTTGGAAGGATATCCCCAAATAGCCTTTAATAAGCATAAGGAATGAGAAAGCATAATGAGAGAAAAGCTGGGAAAATATGATGCCAGACAAGAGTTACTAGAATGCCAAGTTATTTGGGTGAATTCTTGGGAGACAGGCAACTTGCATTTATATTTGGGACCAATTTTAATTGCATAACTATATTTCTTCCTTATTAGTTTGTTAATTCTACCTTCATTTATTATTCTCTTGTTTGTAAGAGACATTCTTTACAATATGCATCCTTGACATATTAGAGTTCTATCTTGAATTGGTACTTTATCACTTCCCAGATAACACAGGTATCTTACAATTTAGGCCATTTACCCTTTCCACATTTTGTTTTATAATTCTACATTTTTATCTCCTTTAAGTGCATAAAATATCATGAAGCACATAATTTTTGCAACCTACTTTAATATATCACTTTCTACACATTCTGTATTTCCTTAAACAGGATTTGATTTGCCGTTTTGCATAAAAACTATGAACTGTTAATATACCTGTCTTCTACTACCAGATACTTATGTTGCTATGCAAAAGTAATATTATGATGAACATTCTTTAATAAATCTCTATCATTTTCTAAGAATAAATATAAAAATGTATATTTTCTGAAGTTGATGAATTTTTAAAATGTTTTTGAAAAATATTCCCAAATTTCTCTCCAGAAAGCTGTAATTATTTATACTACATCTTTGATTTACTCACAATATTGCATATTGCCACTTAGCAACCAGTTTTAAATTGAATTTATTTAATAGTGAATTGTATGACTTTTAATGTATTTGTCATCTATTTTTATTATCCATTGGTCAATTACTTAACCATTTTATGTACTTTAATTTTTGTATTGAGGCACTCATTACTTTATTTCAGGTAATATGTGGTTATATAGATTTGTTGCAAGAGTAGTGCACAAGAACACCAAAATGACTTTCATAAAACACTAAAAATAAAAGTGTTAATATTAGAAAATTATGAAAAGTCAGTATGAAGTGTGACATATGCTCTTCTAGTGGAACTTTTATTGAAGTATCCACATGCTTCGCTCATGTGTGGGATCATAGTTTTAGCTCAGAATAAATACAAGATGTGAAGAAAAAAATGTAATTTCTTATGATAAAAAAAATCAGCAAGTTTCCCACCACTGTTAAAACTTAGAACAAACCTATATTACAAGCAGCCTTTTGAAGTAGTATTTATTCTTAACTGGAAAACGTTCTTCTGCAACCCAGCCCTCTCTATTGCATTTCTGATTCATATGATATGAATTCATATGATATCTGATTCATATATTCAAGAGTATGGATTGTAAATCTTCATAGTATTAGGCTTAGGCACTATGTCCTCTATCTCCTTTTGCTTTTGGGATGATGTTCCTGATTCACTTTGTTTTCACCTCTCAGTCTATAGCATGTATATTAAACATTCGTCAGGAACCAGTAATTAACCCTGGATGACTATTGGTCTCATAGAGTCCTCTGAGTTCTATCAGTGCCTTCTATTTTTCTCAGAGGTTCTCTGTAGCTCTTCCTATAAAGTCACCACCTGGTACCTTGCTGGTGATACCTCCTTCCCCCACCTTCCTAAAATAATACAGCCAGACATCAGCAAACTATTCTTTCAGCCTCTGTTCTTCTGATATCAAGATAAGCTTCTAATATCAAGATATTTAATGCCAAATTTAGCCAGACTCAGCTGTGCAAACTCCCATACTCATCAAGTTAGTATAGAAAAGAGCACATTCTAGAGTGCTAAATATGGGGTAGATAAAATAGATCATCTCTATCCCAGGTATTATCTCAACTTTTCAAAAAGATAAGGCATAAATTTGTTGTCTTTGCTCTCTTGTCTCCTTCCTTAGAAATGTAAATTAATGGACTTCCCAACTGATGCCACTGCTTCATCTCCCTCCCCCTTCCTTCCCCCTCCCCCTCTTCCTCCTCTTTTTTCTTTTCCTAAACTCTTTTAAGTAAAACTCTATGGTCTCATTCACAGGACTTGCCCTTATTGATCTACATATGCTAGAAAAAGTAATGTCTGAAGGTACATACTTCTCCCTTCTACATTTTTCCTTATATTATTTGTCTCATGATGTGATATCTACCCTAATTCTCAAAAGATGGATAATCCAAGGTGAACAAGACAAAGACAATATACTATAAAATTCAAAAGAGAAAAATCACATCAATAATTCGACATGATTTAGACATTTATATTTTATAACAAAAACTAAATAGTCTTATTATTTTCAGATATAAATAATGAATGCCACTCAACTGTCAATTTTTCATTATTAATTCTTAAGAACAAAGTACTATAAAGTTTCCCCAAAATTCAATACAGGTCTTGGAAATTCTATGTTGATACCATCAAATGTATATCCCAAAAGTTCATATGTTACTTAAACACTCCTAAGTATTACATTAAATTCAAAATAACTTATATATGCTAATATTCCTTGTTGTACATATAATATTGATGATCTTAACAGTATTTAATAAATGTTTGTTCAACAATGCATATGGTTCTTATAAAAGAACACATTTTAGCAGCCATTATAAACCCTCAAACAGAGAGTTGCCTCTGGTTAATTTGAGGAAAGATAATATTCTTCTCCTTCAAGAATATCAATAAAAGGTCTTGTGGTTCACTCTTGGTATTGAAGATAAGCCTCCACGAATTACTTAGTTTTAAGATAAAAGACGGAGTAGATAGGGAGGAAGAATATTTGCTTAATCTCCCTAAAGCAGGGAACTAAGTCATCGTATCTCCAAACAGTTGTCCTTTCACATAACCCTAAATCATCAGGTCTTTGGACAGAAGTAGTTTCCCTATGTCCCCCACTGACTGAATCAGCCATCGTTCTCTGCTAGTCTTAGCAATTGCACTTTCCCCATGATTGAGTCCTTCCCATATTCCCTTGAACATCAGCTCCTTTCCCCACTATATAACAGTCTATACTTAACTCTTTCAAAAAAGAAAGTTTTTTTTTATAAAACACCTATTTTGAGATTCTTTAGGTAAATTTTTTGATCCATTCACTTTCTACTAATAACTGTTTTTCAATAACCCCAAGGACATAGTGAAGAACATAGACTCTTAGAATTAGAAAATTTTGGCATCTTCATGGTGATGATAGGGTTCAGGAAGGCTGGGTAAGAAAAATAAGCCTCAGGTAGGAAGAAGATGCTTTCATCCTTTTATAGTGAATTTATAGGTGGTAGGGGTAGAATTACTAAATAATTTCTCAGTATCTCTGGTTCATAATCAAAGATTTAATTCTGATATTAACTATCCCCTAAATTGCTTTGTCATTTTGTTTCTCTCTAATCATGCAGCCATATAAAAGAGATGAAAAGAGAATTTAGTTTGGGGAGTGCATAAAACAATACTATGATTGTTATCAACAAAGACAGGACCCAGTCTTGAGTAAACGTAGAAAGGTATTCATTGGAAAAATACAATATCACATTTGTTCCATGAGACACTTTGCTGGTTCTATAAAGAAGCGGTGAGCATATCATGACTCACAGTGATGGTAAGGAACTATAAAACAATAAACTACAAATCCAAGAGGAATTTGGGTAACTTTAGCTTTAGCATGAGATATGAGGCTTCTCTATATAAAAGTGAAAGGGGAAGGAAAGAGAAAGAAGATAACTGACTCCAATGTTGAAAACATTTTACATCTATCATCATGTTGAATCCTCCAACTATAATATTCATGTTCTACTTTAAATATAAACAAATGTTCAAAATATTAATAATTTATTCCAAATCTTATAAATAGTATGAAAGAAAACTGCAATTTGAATTCAAGCCTAGTTTATTACTGTGCCCATGGCTTTGTAACCATTACAATGGCAGTTAATTGACAACGGGGTCTTATGGCACTAATGTGGCTCAAAGTAAAATGGTAATTCTCTACCTTACTCAATAAACTGATATGTAAGTCTTATCACTGCTAGGCATGCTTTAAAGAGTTTGCAGAGATACAAAATGGGCATCATCTGGACTCTCCTTCAGCAGTTAAAATCTAATAAATAAAACAAATAACCAAAATTATGTATTATAGTATATATGCTTATTCTGAACTACTGGAAAATTATAATGAAACAATTGTGATAGCAGAGATGAAAACAAAATACTGTAGGAAAAATAGTGGAAGTGGTTGGTTCCAGAGAGGAAAACAAAGTACATTTTAATAGGCAAACAGATGCCCAAAGGAAGCTAAAATCTCAATATTTAGTAATGAGAAGAATAATATTTTAAGCAGCAGAAAATATGTGAGTAAGGTACAGAAGAGACAATAACATGAAAAGTCAGTAATACAGCATAGATACACGTAATTATTTTCTAGCAAAAGCTACAGAATTAAAAATCATGTTCAGATTAAAGGGTGCCTTGAATGTTATAATAAGGTAAATTTTATTTTCTTATTATTTTAAATCTATCAAAACATTTTAAGCAAAGAACGGACATAGTTTTAAAAATGGACTTATGGAACGATTCTGTGGCTGTTTATTTACCATTGACCTGAAGGGAGTTGGGAGATGACAGCAAAAAGCCCAGATTATATGACATCTATTGTAATAATCAAAGAGAGAAGATTAGGTTTTGAATTAGGGGTATGTCAGCGGAAATGGAAAGGAGAGGATACACATGAAAGACACTGAGGTGAGGAAATTAGTCATTTTCATTAATATTTCCCTTTATTGCAGACTTGACTTTAATAATCAGCTGGAAGATATTTTCAATATGGCTTCTCAATGATCCCCATCCATTTAAGATTTTAATCAGGCAGTTACTGTCTGGTAATAAAATGACATTTAATGTTATAATGATGGGCCTTTCAAAGAGCTCTCATCAATGTTTGAGTTGATGCTTAATAATGAGCTGATCTGTATTTAACACATTCTGCTTAGTTTAATGAACTTAAATTTAATTTTTGCCAGAGTCGAGAGCTCTAAATCAAAGCCAGGCCATGTGTCCTGGCTAGAAAATCCTCAAGACTCTTCCATAAATGTATACTGCAGAATTATTCTTGGGTGGGCACTTGGAGAATATTTCTGACTTTTTCTAAACTTAATAGCTTCCTTGTTTCATCACTGTTTAAATTACCAGCTCTTTACCCAAGTAGTCACAAGACGTGACTTTATAGTCATAAGACTAAGTAGAGAAGATAACAACATATTGTCTCCAAATCTTTAGGTTCATGTAGGATGACTTCTGAAACTTAATATAAAATGTTAGGATTCAAAAACGAGTTGTCTTTAAATTATTTAAATATAACATATTTTCCTGATAACACTTAATGGACAAGGAAATTACATCACCTAACCAGTGAAGGATTATTTAGAAAGTTTTGCACTGTACTTCCCAGCACTATCTAACTATCTATGTAGCTACCTGGCTATCTCTAGAGACTGATCTATCTATCTATCTATCTATCTATCTATCTATCTATCTATCTATGTTTGCAAGTTTATAATTTCAATAATATCTTCCTTTCCATCTCTTTAGTCATTACTAAAATATACCTCTCAAGTGAAAAATAATAAAGAAGAGAGAGCTATTAAAAGATTTCTATTACTTGTCCCTATTTTTATTTTTTTTTAATTTTAATTTTTTTATTTCAGCATATTATGGGGGTATAAGGTCAAACCATCACTCTTTGCTAACAATATGATCTTATATCTAGAAAACCCCAAAGATCTGCCATGAGATTACTGGAATTGATAAACAAATTCAGCAAAGTCTCAGGATACAAAATCAATGTACGGAAATCGATTTTTATTATATTATAAAATGTAATAATAACTTCAGACATTCCAACTGCCATTCAAACCGGTTTCATTTGGTTGTACTCTCTTATTGTTCATATGAATACATAACTTTTAGTAATAATTTTAAAGTCATTCTTCTTTTAGTACTTCTTGTTTAGTATATTTTGTGTTCCAATGTCATCACAATGTGTATACACCTTAATGTATTGGTTCTATAATATTCCATTTTACATGCTTCCTAATTATATCTAAATTGTATCCCCTTGGCAAATATAATTATATTATAGTGAAAAGTGACAACCAGATATTCTGCAGTAAACATTTTTATACACAGAGAAATTTTTGCCTTTGGAATATTTTAAAATATTCTTTTGGCATCCTTTTATTATAAAACAAGTGCATGGTACTTAATATTCAAGTCTAATCTATTTGGTAACATGAGAAATTTGAAACCATATTTTTTTTGCCATTTAGATGTAGCTCTAGATGCATATCTTATAAATCATTTTCTGAATAACTTCAGAAATACTAGCCTTTTCAAGTAAAAGATTGCCCACTCAGACCTTGTAACAATTCTTAAGAGAACTTCTCTATCTCAATGCATGAGCTCATGTTAACCAACCTTTTCAATTAAATATTCTAGACCCACAGAGACCATTTCTACTGACCCAAGGACTTAAACACAATCTTATTTGTCCAAGGAAATGAAGCTTTTAATAAGAAACCTAAAATAAAAATGTGTCCTTATTTCTTCTGGCACTTGAGGAGAAACACTGTGGAATAACTAAGAGATTTAACTATGAAAAATGGCTTCTGTGAAAAAGAACTACTACTTTTCATGAAGATAATGTGACATTTTAAAAGCAGCCCTATATAAGCTATAGAAGGAAGGGTCCCAATGGAAAAATTATGATCGTAATGCAAATTAAATATTTCTTAAATGTAATTTAGTTCTCTTCCTACTAATAAAAGTAGGAACTGCTTTAAAGTCTAAGTCTAAGTCATAAATTACATCAGTATTAAGAGGGCCTTTGTGGTCCATTGAACCAAAGATTATTTGGGGTTAAAGGAATTATAAGTCTATCAACAGAATTAACAATGATGAGGTGCAAGCTACTGAAATATTTTGCTTTATTTGCTCAATAATACCTTATAATCATTCATACCTCAAAGATAATGCTTGGCTCAAGTGAATGCTTCTGTTTTTTCAGCATTGTAAAATGCACTGAATAAATTGTCAATATTTTCCTACAGTTTATGTTTGAGAAATCCATGCACATTTCAGTTATCTGCATAGACTTTTCAAATTTGATTTCTATTTTCAAAGCTATTAAACATGAACTTTTAACAGCCATTAAGATTACAGCTAGTGTTACCTCCTACACTGCTGGCTGAGATTTAACAGCTGACATAAGACTTAGTAGCTTGGCATGAGTGTGAAAGCTATTTTCTCTTTAATTACAGAATTAAAATTTTACTATAAAAGCTCATCTAAGATAGCTAATCAAGCTCTGGTGTATATTAGTAATGAGCTTAGACTCCAATGCTTCCTGAAATAAATGGCAGATTTATAGCAGTACACATTTGGCATTGTGTAGGTCCTCTTTGACTTTAAAATGGACCCAAAACAGTGATTTCTATTTTTCCCAATTAGGACTCAGCCTCTTACTGAAAGCTGAGTAGGTAGGTAGGCCATCTTTCTGAGAAAGTAGACTTTGTGATTTACCTGTGAAAAATAACCCTGGATCCTCACCATGGTGTTATGTTTGAGAATGCAGAAAAAGATGATTCAGTGATTGTGTTAGGCAGATAGCCAGGGATTCCAGGTCTCCTAGGGATGAAAGTGGGTGTCTTGCCTTGGTGCAATTGCCCCACCTAGGAGGAAGGACAAGATTGGGCCCCAGACCCCAGGCTTGGTCCTGCCCCAACTTAATCCTGTCTTCAGCAACTGCCATACCTAGCATAGGATGGAATACCATATAAATCTGCCAATCAAAACTTGGTGTGTAAACTGTAAAAGAATACAGAAGACTCTCTAGCCAACTGACCAAGCAGCATAGGTATGATAGAGCCCAGAAAGTGACCTAGAACAACCCACATGCATACTAAGACTCAGGTCATGCAACTCCCAACTGTCCAATAAAAGTGGTTCCATGGTGATGTTTGAACCACAGGGAGGTCCCTATTCAGACACCATAAAATAAGACCCAGACCATAACCAAACTCAATTTTTTTGCAGTGACAAGGAGTCCAGTCGTCATCGGTGGTGTACATATCTCTCTTTGTAAACATATGTCTTGCTTTTGCTCTATAATCTTATATTGTCCCTCTCAATAAATTTCACCTCATGCTTGCCTTGCTTTGGCTTGTCCGGTGATTCTTCAGCCATGAGCACACCAAGAACCAAGAACACAGAATGATATTAAACCTGACACTTGGATTTTCACTTTGAATCTTGAAATAATCCTTGATGTATCACAAATATATTTTTACTTCTGCATCAAAAAATCTACTGACTCACAGTCCCAGACTATGGATTTTCTGGGGCAATTCTTCATAAATAAAGGGGAATGGAATCAGGTCTAGCAGCAATGAGAACAAAATAGAGTGATCATCCTATAGCTTGGATGTCAAACTTTTTCATGTCTTAAATTTAATTTTTTTCTCATCTGCCTTTCTTTCTCTTTCTTTTTAAGTTGTTACTCATAAAGTATAAATGCCAAGGCTCTGGATCTTTAAGGACTGGTTTCAAACTCTGGCTATACTGTTCTTCAGACAACTGCACAACCCCTCTGTACCTCAGTTTTTCCATCTAGAAAGTGGCCTTAATAAACATACTCACTTCACAGGATTGTTGTGAGAATTAAATGAGTTAGTATATGCAAATAACTTAAAACAATATCTGCCAGATAATATGCTCAATAAATGTTGCTGTTATTATTACACAGTTTTTTTTCAGTAACACTCCATTCCTGGCTCTCCTTTTATTTAGCACTAGACAGTATATTAAGAATTAACCTACGGAAGAATTTTTTAAATGGAAGAATTTCTAGTCCCTGAAATGCTGGTCAGGGACGTAGTTTGCAAAGAAATATTAACACAAACAAAGGGTCTTTTCAGTAAAAGTACAAACTCATTGCAGGGGTGAGCTGAAAGAAACAATTTCAGAAATAGCATTTTCATAGTCAAGGAAGAAGTAACCACGTAAATCACTAATTTCTTTCTCCCAGAATACCCTAATGGTAGAGGTTATCACATTAAATCTACTAACAAAATTTATCTACCTACTAAGGAACATCAAACAGCTTAATTTTCAGAGTGGTTTTTGACAGTATATTTAATAGAACCATGACCCACTGCATAGGTATTTAATTGGTGATCCTATTCCTCTGTCACACCAAAGTCTCTCAATGATAAACCACCAGATTTTCAACAATGTACAAAATACTGGAGAGGTAAGCAAATGATAAATTATGTGTGCTCGTGTGTGAGTGGGGGGATGTGTCTTACGGAAATCCCAGGCACTGAGCAGATTGGGGTATAATTTGCTGTTAGTAAGAGTTGTGGGTGTGGTGAAACAGTAAAGCTGTTGCAAAAACAGATTTTTTTTTTTAAGACTAGGCAAGAACATTGCCTTATGAATATATAAGAGCAGTTAATAGTTCTCTCAAATGTAATAGGGTACTAAAAGGCCAGAGAAAGTGAGTAGTATGTAAATGCAGATGCTTTTAAGACAATGTGAAACACTGTTTTACTATGCTTTCAATCTCCTGGCAACTATACTGACTTGTTTAGTGTTGCTTTGAGTTCTTTTTTAAATCCCATCAGATATGGGGGGAATTTAAGAGTGCTGCCAACACAAAAGGGTCAAGAATACCTGCTAGAACAGGAAACACACACACATACTCATTAAACTTTGAATCAGAAGATTTGTCTTCCAACGGTAAAGCCACCAGGTTTGTGTCTTCAGATACGGCACTGGATCTCTCTAAACTGACACATTATAGTCAGTAAGATAGATACAATACCTCCCAGACAGCAAGATCTTTTGAAATAAAATAAATGAGACACTACATGTAAAAGAGCTTTGTAAATAGCAAATAAATTTAAAAAGAAAAGATTACTCCAAAATCTTAAAACAGAACTCTCTGGGAGAGAAGTACATAACAGATTGTCATGGAAGAATAAAGAAAGATTTACAGACTATGGGGCTTGAATGGCGAAGGGCAGCCATTAGGACCTAGTCAATCATCTGAAGTGAAGAGCTGTCTCAAGTAACTGGACACTGAGAAAGCACACTCCAGCCCAGAGTCCCGGTCCCACATCACAAGGCTTTGAAAGAGTCACAAAAGCACAATCATTCTTAAGGGTTAGACATGAGACACACAAACAAGAGGGCAAAATCTTCTCCCCACCACCTCGCCTATCATTTTTCTCCTCTAACATCCTTCTCTCAACCCTATAATTCTCTCCATTTTTCTCTTTTTTTTCTTTGAAGTCCATTCTTTCCATACATCATGGAGATAATATTAGAGTAATTTTCTATTTATTTCATTTTTGTGCAGAAATATTAGGTTATTATTCTACCAATCCAATTCCACAGTCATTGCAAATGTGAATTTCTTGTAGAAATTTTTTCTAAAACTATTGATTTATACCTAGAATCTCCTCTGCTCTTAACTCTCTAGCTTCATTATATACTGTTTCCTTTCCTTATTTTTTTAGAGATGGGGTCTCACTATACTGCCCAGGGTAAAATACAGTAGCTATTGACGTGCACAATCAGCATAGCGCCCTATAGTCTCAAACTCCCAGCTTCAAGCAATACTTTCACCTCAAACTTTAGAGATGATGGAACTACAGGTATGTGCCACCTGACCAGGCCTGTTTTCTTTTGACATACCTCTAGTGGTAAGGATAAGGCCAGTAGCGGTGAAAGCTATGATGTAGGGGTGGAAGCTGAAATATCACTGGTGATTTGGGGATGTGGGGGGTCAGATCTCTCTTTCTGGTATCTCTTTGCAAATCTGCTTTGTGAATGTATTATGTTTAATATGACTTTTACTTACTAGATGACAATAGCACCTCCTTGTTCTCTCATTGTGACAACTAAGAGTCTCAAGACAGTATCCAATGTTCTCTGAGGAGGAAAATTGCAGATTTTAGAGGTATATTAGAGGTTAGAAGTATTTTAGAAGTATATTAGAGGGGGTGAGGAATTATTGCATAAGATTCACAGAGTTTCTGTTTGGGGTGATTAAAACTTTGGAACTAAGTAGAGGTGATGGTTGTACAGCATTGTGAGTATAATTAATGCCACTGAATTGTACAATAAAAATGGTTAAAACAAAATTTTATGCTATATTTTTCATGACAAAAAAGATTAAGGAAAACATATAAGTATTATTATGAAATATTGAAGTGTTTCAGAAGTGTTAGTGACCTTCAAGTGGAAGATTTTCTAGGCTCTTGGTAAGTGTCTGGAGAAAAAAATTTCAGGATCTACCATGTAAGCCAAGCAAGCAGCTTTTTATTGAAAGATTAGAAGTGAAACTACTCTCTCAAGAGAAGAGTGCCAGCAGGCTCAAAAGAGCAACTGCCCCAAAAAGAAGTCGCTTTTGGTCTTTTGAAGTCTTACTAATTGAGGGGAGAAATATTCAAGGATAAAGGTTTGGCTTATACTAAGAATATGGGTAGTGATTCCTAGAAGGGGTCCCCTCCCATTTTTATTATTTATTTGGTTGTTTTGGAACTGTGATGGTGATTTCAAAAGCAGAGAGATTTTACAATCACAATGCAAATGATATTGTAATTAACCAAAGCTCATATAAGGTGACAGAGATAACTGAAAAGCTGGTTGAAGCCAATTCTCACCTGCAGTTATTAGCCCCCCTAGTTAGCTTCTACCAGAGGGTTTTTTATTTTAATATCTGCACCTAATCTTTAAGGCTCTGCAACTGGTCTCAGCCCTATCCTAGTCTCCTACTCTAATAGAACCACTCGCTTAGTTATAGACTAAGTTAAGACTGTAGTTAAGACTATCCCTCTTCAATTTTTATAAAAACTTAAACTTTCATTGAAAAAAAGAATTACAGCTTTTCTAAAAATATCTTAGAAGTGACAATGAGAGTGAGAGTTGAATAGGGTATCTCTTTACAAACATTTTAAAGATCACCTCTTTACAACTGTTTTCTCTTGAATTGTTTAGCTCTGTGCTGCCTCTGAGACTTGTTTCCCTCTTCCCAGGAAGTACCTCACCCTTCTGGCCTCTCCCTTCCCTCTTTCCCAGGTACTCATCGTACTTCCAACAGTTTATCTGTTTTCACTTTATCATACAGAGCAATTTGGCTTTCCCTATTTTCCATTTTCATGTACACACAATTCCATTATTAAGAGTGGAGATGCCCTCTATTCAACATAATTGAACCTGTTAGGGAAGAATATGTAGTTATATCCTGAGATAGTACAGGAGGTGGACTTTGACCATCTGCCTGAGCCTTGAACCAAAGCTCAGTATGCTTATAACACAACAAAAGCTTTGAAAATGCTTCAATAGAAGGTAGTTTTGCTTTCTTTAACAGGATGTGGCAACCATTGGAGCAGGGGCCTGAAGGCCTTAATCAAAGCCAGCAATAACTCTTTGCTGCCAAGATGAAGCCCAAAGTTGACTACTGCTCATAGACCTTTTCCCTCATTTGAATGCTAAAAGTCACAGGCAAGGGTGACGATTTAATATGCTAGTGAGGTATGCGATATATGAAGAAGCAAGATCACTGGATGAGCACCTGCCAACAAAACCCTGCACCTACATGCTATGATTTCAATGCTGGCATTTCTCTCTCTCTCCTCTTTAAAATTTCCCTAGCCCTTTGTTTGGAGAGCCAGTCTGATTTCTTAACGAATACTGCCTCCCTTTAGTTCAAGCAAAAGCCCTGATAAAGCCTTGCCTACCCAATGGTGAGCCTTCATCAAACTCACACCTCTTTTCTTTCCATATTTTCTTCTGCAACAAGAGCTTCTTAATCATCTCCTTTCCCCACAGAACTTACACTGCAAGCCTTACCCTTCTTTTTGTTCTCCCTTGACTTCACCAGAATTATCTGTTTTAAAAAATATATACATAGATCCTAGCATCTCTAGTGCTTTAGTATGATAATTCAGGTCACCCTGATTAAAATTAATTATTTAAAATGTCAGGGCAACAACCACACTTCTACAAATCTAAGGTAATCTGAATGATAGATATAAAGTCACAATAATATAAATTCATAACACAGATTTGACCAAAATTATGATATAATAATTTTGCCATGATTGCTGTGGTAAAGAAAAATAAAAATCTCAGAACTCCTTCCCCCAACTTCTTATGCAAAAAGGAAGGTAAGGCCTGGAGGCTGAGTCATGTAATGCTCCCTTTCATATGAATAGCTGCTACTAACATTATGCATTAGTCAGATCTCCATGGAAAGGTAAAAGACTTTAGGTACCTGGCAAAGGACTGCCCCACACATCATTCATAAGGAAATTCTTTGCTGGCATAATTGCTTCTTGCTTTACTCCCTTTTTCTCTTCAAACATCCAACTTATTTTATGTAAAATGTATACTTCCTGGGCCTGACAAGATTGTAACCAATGCCTCACTACCAACCCTCCTCCTATTTTTTTCTTTCTATATGCCCTCTACTGTTAAATAATGAGTTTCCAAACCTGTCTTTGCAAAAAAACAATCACAGACGGGTGTGTGGCTTATGTTTCTCATTGTGTGCCCTCAAAGTTTCACTTAATAAACCTCCATTAATTAAGATCTTTGCCTCAATCACTTATTTTGAATTGTCAGTTCAAAACAAGGTTTATTGTGAAAGCCTGTTCCTTACTGTCCATAGTAAGAGGCCAAATTAAATTTTTACAACTAATTAATCAGAGAAATAATGGTACAATAGTATTTTGAGGTGTGGAAGTTAATAATGAATGGAAGAGCTAAAATTTAAATAGATCAGTTACCTCTAAGGAAGCATGAGAAATAAATAGAGATGAGAAGTTGTTTTTTTATTTAATTTTTTATTATTATCAGTTTTATGAAAGTATTTGACTCTAAATGTATTCATGTTTTACTCTGAAAAAATCTATTAATTAATTTTAAAGTAACAGGTAACCTTCACAAATGTTTGATGGAGATTTTATTTTAAAATCTGTAAGTTCAACAAACATAGATCTGATTTTTAAAAAGGTTTTTCATCCCTGCAAAATCTGAGAGAAAAAAATTAAAAAAATAAAAATTTCTATTGACTACTCAAATCCAATTTAAGAAGACTAGATACTTTGATATGACCCCCCTACTGTAAAACATACAAATGCTGGATTATTTAGAGCAAACACATTTTAGTTGTTTTGGAACTGTCATGGTGATGTCAAGGATGGAGACATTTTATAACCACAAAGCAAATGATATTGCAAGTAGCCAAAGTTCTGGTAAGATGACCTAGATAGCTGACAAGCTGGTTGAAGCCAGTCTTGACTGTGGTTATCAATTCGCTTTAGTTAAACTTTAACATCTGCACCCAGTCTGCAATTCAGCTCTTAGCCAAAGTAGTCTAGTTAGCTTCTGCCTAAGGGGTCTCAGCCTGCTTCCTAGTCTCCTATTCTAACGGTTCAACCAAACATTAGTACTGTAACAGAGCCTGAAGAAAAAAAAAAATTCTATTTCTTTTAAACTTCCCCCACTCTTTGGGGGAAATGAAGCCTGGCCTGCATCCCTGAGGCAGGTTAAGTCCTTTGTTAAAAGAGATAACTAACTCAGCCTTCCCACGCAGCACCAGCCCACCAGGTGGGCGGTTGGCAGATGGGATGATTAAAATAGTTAACCACAATAGCCTAGTACTGAGGGGGCCTCCCTTTAAAAGCTCTGTACTCCCGCTTATGTTCAGGAATTTGGATTTTGAGACAAGAAAGTCTACCATTTTTTGTCCTTTGCCTGCAAAGTAATAAAAATTCTCATTTCTCCTCCCCAAACCATTTGTCCTCATTCTTTTAATTCAGCCTTGTGGACAAATGCCCAGTTTTGGTAACAGTACTCAGCCCCATAGATGCCTAAGGAAATAACTTGATACTTCAGTGTAGGTATAAATAAAAATGACAAATATGACAGCACCAGTAATTTGCTTATATAGGTTATTTTGTCTTCGGGGTAATATATTAATAGTATGATTTACATGATAATAAGAAAATATCTTAGATTATCTTTAAGGGAGCCCTAAATCTCATAGTGCACAATTTATTTTTGTTTTATTGCAGGCATGATATGCCATATTAATACAATAAAATCCCCTGAAATTAGAGAGAGAGGCTGTTTTCATTTGTTTGTTGATTTTGTTTTCTTTTCCCCTGTAGAAAAAGACTATGTAGGATTAGGATAAGCATCATTTTATTACATTTCTATCTCCTTTGTATCCTTTCTTTCAATAAATATGACCTCCTGTTTTTATTTCCATTTTATCTATATAAAACTTATATTTTGAAGAATATTTTATTCATATGGAATTCATCATTAGTCATGTGTAACATACTTTTTACCCCTTTTTCACTGTACTCACTTTTCAAACCCATAATACTTCATTGAAATTCCAAGTATTCTAGCTGATCTTTTCCCTACAATTTTAATTTTCTTTTTATTAATTTTTATCTCACAGACTGGCTATGAAGATTCAAGAAATAAATAAAAGGAAGAGAAAATTCATTTGTAGCTATTAAATGACAGAAAATGTTCATATGCTATAATATATAGACTTCACAATAAACTCATTAGATTAAAAAGTATTACTCATATTAAAAATTAGAAAATTCATGGTTAGTTGTACAACCCCATACTAATATGAGAAATAAGTGTTATTGTTATTATACTGAAGGATTTATGGGACTTGGCTTACAGTTATACTCTTGGCTAAGGTTTAATACAGCAATGTACTATAGTAAGGATACACATGCAAATCACAAAGATAAAAGACACAGGTAAAGTGTGGAGAAACACATATGCCGGTCTCCTTATGCTTTCTTCCTCCCATGAGCAGTTGGAGACAGCACACTCTTCAACCAGCTACAAAAATACAGCAACATGTGTGTGAAGTTTATGCCGAGGGAAGCCCATTAGAGACTCATTGTCCAAGCTTTCCATTGGAAGCTGCTCAAGTAGGTACTTTCTGTCTATAACCGGCTTCACAAACAAATTTCAATGACCTCTATATGTTTTTTAATAATCTTCTCCCTTATTTAACTACTTGATCTTTTGAGTTGTTTCCCAGAAACTGTAGATTTTCTGTAAGACAAAGGAGCTGAGATTCTGAAGGCTCCTGGACAAACTCTGTAACCCCAAGATTCACCATTCCCCACCACATGCCCCCAATGCATATAGCCCCTTTTTAGCTACACCATGACCTACCCCAAGGAATATGGCCCTTCCTTTAAAAGCCCATGATCCATTTAGTCAGGGAGGTCAAT
Source organism: Mirza zaza (assembly GCA_008750895.1). Taxonomy (NCBI): domain Eukaryota; kingdom Metazoa; phylum Chordata; class Mammalia; order Primates; family Cheirogaleidae; genus Mirza; species Mirza zaza. The sequence goes on from VSMD01123512.1 coordinate 25,177, forward strand.
TTGTGGCAGCTTCTCCTGTTCTCCTGGCAAGGTGTCTTTGGTACTAAAAATTCTTTTCTTTCTTGGCAATCCTCACTGTCTCAATAATTGGATCTTTATGCAACAAGCAACTGGACCTAGGCTGAAACCCCCTTGCAGTTTTGACAATATGCCTAGCATATACCAAAGTTCCAGACTTCCAGAAGAAAAGCAGATTTTTAGCATAAACCACATTGTTTGTACAAACTGTTTAGGCAAGGTGAGCCACTCTTATCAGTTAGGGTAAGTTTTATATAAATGTACAGAACTGCTCACTAGCCACGTTTCCAGAGCCAGACAAGGGTTAAGCTTGTAAGCTGAACTTTCTAAACATAGCAGTCTTAGGCTTGCTATGTTAATTTTCCTTCACAGACTTCAATTGCTATCTAGATTTCTGGGGCCAAGAATTTTTAGGATTCCTTTGGTGTTTTATGTATTTAACAAGTTCAGTATAGTACTGTGACATTATCAAGCACTGTGGCTTCTAGTCCTACCACTTTGACCAGCTACAGTATATAACCATCTCCCACTGGCAACTGGCAAAGGTTACAAACACACACACACACACACAGACACACACGAAAATACAGAAAACAAAAAAACCCCTATACATATCTACAAAGTAATAACATAAAAATATCAACCTGAAATTCTATACTCAGCTAAACTTCTTGGTAAAATAAAGAGATGTTTCTGGCTGAAGTAGCTTACTACACTACAAACTGTATTTCAAGAATGTAAATCCAGAAAAGAAGTGGGATGTAAAAAAATTTAAAACGATTGGGTAGAGTTATTAGCAAACATTATAATAATTCTGAATAAACAATAGATATAGGTAAATTAAAATAATGACAAATTTTAAATTAGTAAAACATCTTACAAAAATAATACAGAAACTGGAAAATAATTTAAAACACTCTAGAGACATTTTATTTTCAAAGATAAGAATAGAGAAATTGATTTTCTTCTTTGTAAAGTTATCTAATTAAACAAAAAAGACTTTATAGTGTTCACTATGTAGATAGAAATGAATACATAGCTTCCAAGCCAGAAGCACAAAAGGGAGAATAAGGAAAGTTTTGTCAAATCAAAAGATATTTTGTAACAAATAGATAATGTGTAAAAAAAAAAAGGGAGGGAAGGAACTGAGTCATGAAACAAGTTAAATATTACATTAACTTAAAGCATTGTAATATATGACTATGACATTGAAGACAAATGTCACAAATTAAGTTTATCAAAAAATATAAAACATGATTATAATGTATTAAGACTTAAAAGGTGATAATGAATCAATATTTTACACAAGGTAGACCTCTATCAGTTTCTTTCAGATGCAAAATAAACCAACTTAATAATAACATTGATAATAATAATTTTTATTACTGTTTATTGGTTCACACAATTGCTTTATTCAGAAGGTAACACTAAATAAGAGGCTAAAAGAAGATAAAGTCTAGTCTAGTCTCTCATTTTTGCATCTCTTTGCATGTGGACCTCATTGTGTCCTAATGAAAATTACTTCATTCATATAATCACAAAAGACAGCAACTCCTCCTTATGTTTTCATAAGCTTTGTGGACAAAATGTTTACTTCTTACCAAAAAGCCATGAGTTCTCCCAACATCCTCAGACCTCCAGCAGTCAGTGCCATATGACTAGTTCTGGCCAATGGACTTTGAGGAAAAGCAATGACTCCAGTGTAAAGCATGTAAGAATTACTGTACAACCTTCTAGCCTTCATTTTCCCTGTTGTGGGAACCATGATAGCCTCTTGTTGATTAAAAATCAAAAAAGGCAAACTGGATTGCTGCATGATCACATGGAAAACATAGCCTAGAGAGTGTCTCACTTCTCTGTGAACCTATAGTCTGAGTAAGAAGTAAAATTTGTTGTGTTACACCTATAATGTTTTTGTGTTTATTGATTATCAAGGTATAGTCTAACATAATCTCTCTAAATGAAGAAAATCTTTTTGGGTGGTCCTAGCAAACAAGTCACAGTGAAGACACATATTATACTATTTTTGCTTGAATAATGTGTCCATTTTGAGCAAATCATTATAGCCAGGGAGATTTGATATTATGGCAAGCCAGACAGTGAATATGTGTCCACTCTTGTAAAGGTTGAAGTAATCACTTAATAAAGACTGGAAGGGGGTCCTCCCAAGGGAGAGGGTTCTTGTTATTAAAAGGAATGGTAGTTATGGAAGCTAGACAATAACAGCAAATGGCTACTATTTATATTTTATAAACCTTTTCCCCTTAGTTATGGGCTGAATTTTGTCCCCCACCCAAATTTATGTTAAAGCCCTAATACCTAGTACTTCAGGATGTGACTACATTTGGAGATAGGGTATTTAAAGAGGTGATTAAAGTTAAAATGAGACCATTAAGATGGGCCCTAATCTAATATGAGAGACAGCCTTACAAGAAGAGGAAATTTGAACACACAAAGACACACAGGGATTTGAATACACAGAAGAAAGGCCATATGAAGTCACAGTGAGAAGGCAGCCATTTGCATGCCAAGGAGAGGCCTCAGGAAAAACTTACCCTGCCATACCTTGATCTTGGACTTCTAGCCTGCAGAACTGTGAGAAAATAAATTTCTGTGATTTAAGCCACAGTATTTTGTTAGACAGCCCTAGAAAACTAATACACTAATACAAAAAAATACCAAAATTTCTCAAAATAACTTAATGCTACTTGTTCCTAAAATACTGGCCAAAATAACACTGTCTTTGTCAAAATAGGCAACTCATATATTATCCATTTATTGTACCAGTTCCAAATTCAGGAACTCTAGCTGATGCATATTTCTCCTAATCAGTTTCAAGTGCTACCCCCTTAGGGTCCAACAACCCATAGCTGAATGATAAAACTCAAAAGAAAATTCCAAGAATCATGAATCTGTATTAAGAAATAATATTACTGTGAAATACAGAAAGCAAAACACCTTTAGCACACATAAATAAATTGGCTGATATTCAATAGCTATGGTAATCTTTAATACATTTCCTTCTTTGAAGGATAAAATAGGCCAAAGAATTACAGGTGATTATATATACAAATATATATATACACACACACATATAATGTTAAGACATATATATTAAATTATGAACATTTCTAACATAATGTATCTCAGAAATTGATCACACATTAAAACAGAGCTTGCTAATACTTCAAATAGGTTACAGATATGTTCAAATATTGATTTCCTCAACCCTCTGGGCAGGTAGGTGAACAGCCTCATCTCTGTAAATCTTGGTGTGGCATATAATCATTGCAATTTACTGTGTAGGCCACGATGTGAAAATTATTATGAAATAGTACTTAGAAAACCTCAATAGATTCCAAAAGAGTAATTGCTCAGGTTGTATTATCTAACTGTAGTATAATAAAAATTAAAATGGCCATATTTTCTCAATCCTGAATTCTAAAAATTTCTACCTTTTAGATTTTGTGAAATTAAGGCAAGTCTTAAAATCACTTTTAAAAAGTTGTAACTGCCACACAGAAGAGCAAGTCATAATGTAGTGGTCATTTCCTACACATCTGTGAATTAGACATAGTTTTTATTAATAATATAACTCTTAACATAGTTGTCCCTTCAATTTAGGTATTTCTAATATTAATATAATAGGATGGCAAAATGTGACTCTATTTCAATTATGCCTCCAAGAGAAATCTGCCAGCTTCTCTCTGAATTCCAATGTGGGGGGCATGGTCACTAAAGCAGGGCTCGAGAATGGATGTCCTGAAAACTAATTTGGAGAGCCTTAACTAGCCATCAATATCCAGCTTTTGAAATAAGTGGAGAAACTGAGAGGTATATTTTTAAAGGACTTTCAGGATGCATATAATTTCTACAAGCTGAAATGAGGAATGTTATTCTCTTACCTTAAATTCAGAGAAAAGATGTTCAAAGAAATCATTCTAAAAACTAGATATGTTTACCTGCAGTTGGGATAGAGAGAGAGTCTTAATGAACTGATTTCTGATTGAGTCTGAGAAATCTAGAGAGCTGGTGACTGCATTTGGTTAACTGTTCCAATAACATAGCTAGGAAATGCTTATTTCTGAATTCAGAGAAGCTTGAGAGTCAAGATTGCATTGGAACAAAGGATGCATGAGTGTTTTCCATCAGCCAGAGATGAGCCATGTAAGAGAGAATGATCTTGGAGTTGTCTCAGATGGCACCCAGGAGAATTTCTTGGAGGTGAATTACCAATGCCTAGATGTCAAGAAAACTGCTTAGGCAATCAATTGGAGGAGATGCATTTACTTCACCATAAATGGAAGACGGAAAGGGTGCTAAAGAACCCATCATTCAATATAGATCAAGTCAACTTTAAACACTTAACAAACCCAGAGTAGCCAATGCTAGACCACCCCAACAGAACACAGCGTAAGAGCCTACCTACTGATACTACCTCCTCTTTGGTTAGTTTCAACCCTAAGAGAGACACCGAAATACCAGAGAATGGAGGTCATGTAATAAAAACTCACAATATTTCTTTTCATTTCAACGGGGCTGTTTTAAGTAGGTCTGAAAAGGGGGAAGAAAGAAACTTGAAATTTTAAATTTGAACTGTTATATTAGAATAGGTATTTTTCTGAACTAATTTTTGTTAAAATAAGTGTTTTTTATTGCCTAAAAGAAGATATAAAATGCATGAAACTTGCCTTACATTTCACACAAGGGGCAGGGTACAAATAGACCCAGAAAATGATATGATTAGGTGAAAGGAGAGGGAGAAGAATAAATTTTATTTGATTGTATAATATTTTTAGTCTGGTGCTTCTAATATAGTTAAATTAGCAGTACATGCATGTGAATTTAAACCCACATTTGGATACCTCGTTTCACTTGAAAATGTCTTTTTAAATATTTTACTAATACAGCACTGAAATAAAAAAAATATTTAGTATAAAGAAGACTGCCTGTTCAATGCCATGATTTAGGGAATTTTTATACTTCTCATGGCCAAAGGTGATTCAAAAGACAGAGAATGTAAAAAACAATTAGATTCAAACTTGGAGTATGAATCACACTTATTAGTATTATTTTCCCTTCAAAATAAGCATAATTAAATTGATGGTGCATCTTACAATTATTGGCATTCAAGAATTGAGGAAATACATTGATAAAAGTTGTAAAAAATAACAAATGTACACCACTTTTAAAGTATTCTTTCAATCAAAGGTACCCATATAGATTATTAGAATTAGTAATAATGAATGATAATAATAAATATCAAATCAGAAGGGTTGTAGCTATAGGGAGTTATTCTATCTTTTAATAAGGAAGAAAAAGGAAATGGCTTAAATTTCAGCACACAGCTTAAATAATATAAGAGGGGACAATAAAACAAGCAAAAAGTAAGTTGGAAGAAACTCAGTAAAGACAAAAGCAGAAATTAAAGAATAAAAAGAACTGCCAGGCAGGACATGGTGACTCATACCTATAATTCCAGCACTGTGGGAGGCTGAGGCAGGAGGATTCCTTGAGGTCAGGAGTTTCAGACCAGCCTGGGCAACACTGTGAGATCCCATCTGTAAAACAAAAAGAAATTAAATTAGCTGGGCATGATGATGAGCCTGTAGTCCTAGCTACCTGAAAGGCTGAGCCTGGAGGATAACTTAAGCCCAGGAGTTCAGGGCTGCAGTGAGCTATGATTGCACCGCTGTAATCCAGCCTGGATGACAGAGGGAGATTTCACCCCTAAACAAAGAAAAGGGGGAGGATGTAGATACAAGCTCTATCTTTGAGAAAAGCAATAGCATAGGCAAGCCTCTAACCTCTGTAATTTACCAAACATGATAAGAAAAAAACATAAAAACTCAAAAGTAGGAGAGTAGTAGTATAGAGACTTGATAGCTACTTAAAATAACAATATAAACAATCACATGCTAATCAACATAAACAAATTTAAAGATTTTCTTCAGAAAAAGAAATTGACTCCCAAACCAGAGTCATAACTTAAATAAACAACACAGAAAAGAACAAGTATAGACTGTGTCACTTTAAAAGTTTAATTTCATCTTAACATTAGGTATAAAACCTATTTGATCATAAATTCAGTTCTTTAGATCACTTCTATTTTCAGCCATGATGGAGTAATAGTGACCCTTCCTCAAGTAAACAACTAAAAAAGAAAGCTGGACAAAATAGGAGAAATCATAATTTGCACACATTGTTCAGGAGGCAGTGTAGAAATGTAACTCTTGAGAGAAGGAAACAAATGAGGTGAGCCCCATCCTGGCTTCAGCTCACTCCCTGGAGCATTTCCAGGCTGCAGTGTTGGAAAATAAAGCCCAAAATAGAGCCTGGCAGTCTCCCTGAGTTGAAGAAAAAGTATTAAAAATTTGGGGTAGCCAAAATGGCCTCAGTTTGCAGGGCAGAGTATCAGAAATGACAGAGTTACTTGGAAACAAGAAAGTTAAACAGAGAGAAAGAGAGTGTGTGTTCAGGAGAGTTCTTCATTATTCCTTAGCTAAGTACTGATGAATATATCATGGTGAGGAAACTTAAATGTTCAAATCATTAGTATTTGGTAAATGCAAATTAAAACCACAATAAGATGCTACTACACACATCCTGCACACACGGCAAATGTTAGCAACAACTGGAACAACTGGAACTCATACATACTGCTGGTGGGAACCTAAAGCAGTACAATCACTTTGGGAAACAGTTTAGCAGTTTATTTAAAAGTTAAACATATGCCAACCTAAACAAATTAAACATATACAAAGCATTCTACTCTTAAGTATTCACCTGGGAGAAATGAAAGTGTATGCCTACAAAAAGACAAATATTCATGGTAACTTTATTTGTAATAGCCAAAAACTAAATAGACCAAATTTCTTCAGTAGTAAAAAAAAAAAAAAAAAAAAATTGTAGTATATCCATAGCATGAAATATTACTTAGTAATAGAAAACAATAAAATATGGATAAAAAAGATGAATCCCAAAATAACTATGTTGTTTTAAAGAAGCTAGACAGAAAATAATTAAAAATGTATGATTCTATTTATGTAAAGCTCTGGAAAATGTAAACTAATCTATAGTAATAGAAAACAGATCAATGGTTGCCTAGGGAAGAGGGGAAGTGAGGGATTACAAATAAGCAAGATAATGTATGGTTATTATCTTAATTGTGGCAATGATTTTACAGGCGTATACATATGTCAAGACTCTTAAATTTTGCCCTGTATGTATGTGGAGTTTATCAAATGCCAATTTTACCTCATTAAAACAGTAAAAAAAGAATTTTTTAAATTTTCTAAGGAATAAGTAATTCCATTTCTATGTAAACTTTTTAAAAGTAAAATATGGACAAATAGACCATTCATTTTATGAAAATATGTAACTCTATACCTCAACTATGTATCATTATGGGAAACAAGATCACTTCACATATAAATGGAGATACCAATAATCCAAAATAAAATACTAGTACTAGTTGTTAAAGAAAAATAAATTTTTTTTCATCAAGTAGAATTTAATTCAGGAATGCCAGAATGATTTGGTAAAGCAATAATTTAATAAAGAAAAAAGTAAATGAGTGTATTAATTGATGTTCAGAAGATATTTGAAAAATTAATTTTTTCTTGATATTCTTAGAATATTTTTTCAAGAAAAACAAATTCCTATCTTACACTAACATTCCAACAATCATTTAAAACCAAAATTATTAGAGCCATTTGCTTTAAAGTCCAGAACCAAATAAAAATACTAATAATTTGTTCATATGATTTTGTAATTTATTAGCAATATAATATTTTTAAAATATTTATTATGCTTAACTCTTAAAGAAAAAAGAAAATGTAACACTGTCACTTATTAGGATGCTTTAATTATTTGTTTTAAAAACATTTTGTTTCTTTAGAAGTAATATGAAAATTTAAGAATAAAGTTTTATACAAATTAAGTTTATCAATATTATTAGCTATGGTCTTTTGCATCTTGTCATGAGGAAAACTAATATCAGACTAGCTGTCCCACCATAAACAACTAGAAAAGTAGACAAAATATATGAAACATTTGTTTTTAGACATTGAATAACAACAGGACTGTGACCTCTAAGATAGAAAACAAACAAAATGAACCTTTCTGATGCAGGCTTTGTACCTGGTAATGCACTGTTTGTGAGGACAGAGAATTGCAGTCTTGCTGAACTGAAGAAACAGACAATGGAATTTGGGTAGAGTTGCTGAGGATGCAGAGAGGAGAAAATTTTGGAGAGAGGACAGAGGTACATATGTCTGCAAGTGATTCCTTTATTGATGAGTTCATTCAACATTTAGCTTACAAAGGGTACATTTTATTCAAAGTAACTTGTGACTCAATAAAGTTGATTTTAAGCTTTTGAAACTTTCTTATAACCAGCCATAATCCGTTAGAGTATCTAACAGACAAATTATAATAACAAAAAATAAAAATTCAAGGAATCAATTCTAGATGAGTAACGTAGAATCTTTTCAAAGAAATGTACTAACCATTTTATGTGAAATATGAAAGATGATTTGAATAAATTAAATAAATCAAAACATATACTATTTTTTATGCCATTGTGTGAACAGCTAATAGAACTGTTGTCAAAACGCAAATATTTTGTTTCACCTTAAATAAGAACTGATCTCTTAGGTGAAAGAAGTCTATTTTCTTTCCAGCTTGTTTTGCAGTAACCACTGCCTGCTAAAGACACTTTACCTTTCTAAGAGATACCTAACAGTGGTTTTTTTGTGGGTTTTGTGGTTTTTTTTAACAGGATTTAGGTGTACTGATTGATCATTATATTAGAATTCACAATGAAAACTGATAAGTCTAAAGTTTAGAATAATAAAATGTTGACAATTTAGGAAACTTCTGAGTGCATAATCTGACATTTTAATCATTCTATAACTAAAAGTTACTTTATATACAAATTGAATTAAAAAGCTAAGGGGCTACTTTAAAACACAAAATGAGAAAAAACACAAAAAATTCTTTGTAATATATAAGTACTGCTACTTCCTACCTCCTGTCCTTATTTGACATCAATTTCTTATTTTGAAACCAGTGAAGTCTGTTGGACGAGCCTCTTACACATATTCACATCTTGAAATTCATCAATCCAATAATAGCAGTTAACTTTGTAAAATAGCTCTAGCTTCATCGCTCAAACGTATTTCTAATTTGAAACTTCAAGCAAAGAAGAGGAATAATTTATTGATCTCTGGTCATACATAGGTGCTTAGCAGCTCCATAATAAGACCGTATTATAAGAAATAAGCTTACTATTTTATTATTTAAAGTTAGGTAAAATTATATATTACACTCTTAGTGCATCATAGGTGTCCTTTATCACATATTAAGGCAGTGTCTATATGAGGTGTCAGCACCAAAATGAGGCAGTTGAATTGTTTCCTAAGAGTACTGGCAAAGTGTTAAGTTCTAGAAAATAAGAGGTAAATGAAGTCTGTGAGGAGATATTGAAAGAATTAACCCCTTTCAAGGAGAAGTAAAAAATACATGAAATTTCAAGATCAAAAATTGGGATAATCAAAGACAAATGCAAAGGCACTAGGTAAATGGAACCAGTTTAGAAAGAAAAAAAAAAAATACAAATGGCATTATTTTGTATGACTTTTTAGAAGATCCAAATCTTCCTTTTGAGATGGGAATTGGCAGGCCCTGCTCAATAAGGAGCCACAAGATCTAAACCAAGGACTCTGATAAAACAGGAGGGGTAGAAAAGCCCACCAACACCAGCTATATCTGCTTATAATGTATTAGCATATTAAAAGAAACTCCCTCCAGTGCCATGACAGCTTATAAATGCTATGGTAACTCCACAAAATTACCCTCTATGCTTTAGAAAGGAGAAGAACTCACAGTTCTGGGAACTCTCCACCCCTTTCCCAGAAATCTTGTGAATAATCCTCCGTTTAACATAAAGTTAAATAAAAGCTATAAAATAAGACCCTAGAAACTCACAAAGTGCTACTCTCTGTTGCTCTGAGAGATAGCTGCTGCTCTATGGGGCAGCTCCTTTTTTTTCTTGTCTTACTTCAATAAACTTGCCTTTGCCTTACCCTCTCGGTTCTCAAATTCTTTCCTGTGCAAAGCCAAGAACCCACTTGACCTTCAGGCTGGACCCCAATTTTGGGGTCCACTTTCCTGTATCACTTCTTTAATTAATTCTACCATACATAAATAAACTGTCCTCTGAATACAAAATTTAACAAGCAGATAGCCCATGTCTCAGTCCTGCTGGAGTCCTATAAACATGAGACAGCAAAGAAAGAAGAACAATTCATAACTCAGATCAATTTTTATGTTTTGACAATGGTGGCCCCTTAAAGGAGTGTGGACATTGTTTAAATGATTAAATTTGGGAAAAACCTGGAATGGGAAAATAATAGTGTTCATAAGCTACTATAGACATTTCATATCTAATCTCCAGAAATTATGAAACGTCATTCATATGTCTAGAAGCTTTTGTTTTATAGCCAGATGCAGGAGGAGGTGCTTTCAATGGGAGAATATGTCTGTAGGAAAGAAAAAAAAAATGATATAGGAAGTGATATGACATATATTTGCATTCCTGCCATATGTACTGATTTTGAACCCTCTTGGTTGAGAGCAAAAAATGATTAAAACTACTTAAAAATTTTATCTTGTGAGATTTTGTGCATCATAAGCCTACCAGAGGCTCAGGATTCAAAATGTGACTGAGTTGTTGAACAGCCACTTCTCTTTCTCTCCATGGAATCCAGTTAAGCAATTCAAGAGGAAAGGAAGGTTTGAAAACATGGAAAGCAAAAGCAGGAATAATTGATGATAAAAGAGGATAATGAGGCTTCTCTGAATGCCCTTCTAGGTATAAGATTTAGAAAAGCAGGATCTAGAGCAAAGAGAAATAGTAAAATCTGAGGCCGAAAGTAGTCTGTTGCATTAAGGGACTGAAAGAACCAATTTGGTTGAGGCAAAGGACATGAATTCTGTGTAATAAAACATAAAACATGGATAGGAGTCAGATTGTCCAGTACCTCGTGGACTGTGTTAAGGGGAGGTGCAATGGGTAGGCATGGAGGGTTTTGAGCAAGAAGACTGATTTGATGCAAGTTATATTTCACCACTATAAAACTTGAATTCAAATCCCATGATTTTTAATAAAAAGAAGAAAAGAAAGAGAGAGAAAGGAAGGGAGGGGCGTCTAATGATCAAGTCTATAATCTAAACACAGTACAATAAATTGTCCCTCCTTCTCCCTTCCTTCTCTCTCTATATATATATTTTAAAACCCCAAAATTTTGAAATATACACATATATAACATTATAATTATATATGTGTGTGTGTTGGGTTTATTATTTGTTCTTGTTAACAGGAAACAAATCAATCCGAATTTGTGTGCTGAGGGTGCACGATAGGTGTCAATATAGCTGGAGATAAGAATGTTCCATAATAGGAGAATAGTAGGGTGGTATAAATATGTTGTCACAGAATTCATCATGCCCAGGAAGTTGTAAGAAATGGCTCAGTGTCTTAAAGCAAAGATCGTGGATTATAGAAAATGTGACCATAATTTGTCCTCATCTCTTTAGATACTGAAAGGGACTGAATATATATTCATAATTATACTGAAAAAAGAAGTAAATACTTAAGGCTAAAATGACTATTTCCTTCTAGGTGAATGGTGGACTTTGTTAAGCTGGAGACTTTGTGACTTTGTGACTTTGTTAAGCTGGATGATAAAGTTCATGAAATGGGTCCTCAGAAAGTAGTGCATGATCCAGGGGCGGAATGTGGAGTCCAAGCCCATCATAGGCTTTGTGGCAGTTTGGCACCTAACATTAGAATCTTACTAAAACTAAGAGCAATTCTTCTGCAACAGCAGAAGTGTCACTGTACACTCAAGCCTTCATGCCTTTAGGGACCCTTCAGTATAACCTATAAGCAAAGTTTCGCCTAATTCAGTCCACAGGGTATGTCAGGTAATCATTGGTTTATGATATGACTGGTTGTAGCATGCACCAAAGCCAAAAAGGATGGATTTGGGGAACAAATTGTGAAAGATAAAACTGATAAGTATGGCACATGCTTAGAAAGTGACCACTTTCTCAGTTCAGAGAAGGGGCAAGATTGCTCAGGGGACAGTGTGATCCAACTTACTGGATGTAGAGGCCACAAAAAGAGAAGACTCAGAATACAAGCCAAGTCATGAATTACAAATGTCTCATGTTCTTGATGACTCAAATTGGCAGCTACTTGAGAGCAGAAGCAGTTGTGTTTTTTTTGTTTTTTTTATATATACCACTCTCACTGGTTACTAGGGAGAGGGTGTGTATATTTTGGCTGTCTGTCGCTCAGTTGTCATAATGGACCAAGAACAGCATTACTGACATGTCAATATTCCTATAGCATTGGTAGCTTAGAAACTTAACAGAGAGGATTTGTCAGGGAGCCACCTCACTGTTCCTTTCAAGACTTAATGTAGCTATTGGAGACTGGATATGAGCTCTCAAGATTCCACACGAGTGTAGGGGTATTAAAAGTGCTGGGTTCCCTCTCTCTTCCAGTCACAAGTTTGAAAGAATGGCACAAGCCACCAAATGACAAAGAGAAATAGGTACTCATTCCTTTGAGCAAAAACTGGCAGCAGTAAAATGAGTTATTGGTATGACAAGTTTGTACCTCATCATATCGTAACATGGTAATCACAGGATATTAATCAAGTGTGACAAAAGAGGGGAAAAATTCATTTGACTGCTTTTTGGGGCTGGCACTTGTCTGATGATATGATAGATATGGGTGAATATTGAGTGAATGTTGGAGATTGGAGGAGAAGAAACCTAAATTCAGAGGAAGGCTCACCTGAATTACTGGAAGCCTCATGTTTCTAGTGATACAATGGAAAGTTCATGAGCTTTGGGGTCACAACTTTCTATACCTGGATTCCAGCCTTTGTCACTACTTGGATGAGACTAGCCATGAGACTTACAAACCTCACTTTCCTCATCTACACAATGAATCTAATAACATCTACCTCACAGGGTTTCTGTACAAATTAGATTAAAGAGAGATCATTTAAAGAATTGGTATTCTCCCTGATACTTAGGAGTCATGTACTACAGAGCTAGGGGAGTTCTTCATGTGCTTTATAAGTTGCTCAGGAAAGTACAATAACAGTCCAAGATGATTTAAGTGTAGGTCCTCACACAAGAACAGCTAGGAAGAGCCATTTCCAAGTTATATTTTAAGATCACTTGATGATTAAGTAATGGAATAAAGGAAGGGGAGAAATAACAATCTATGAGGCTTGTGAAGACAATGCACCAGTAATCTAAGTATGAGATGCTTGTGGCTTGAAATAGGGAAGTGGTAATGTGGTTAGAAAAAAGTGGACAGATTAGATACATTTGTTAAACATAGCATCAATCTCATCTGGTGATAAATCAGAATTGGGAAGTGAGTAAAAGAGAATAGGCACATAGTTTTCTTTTGGGATATGATTATTTTCAGAAGTCTAAAATTTATAAATATAAGCAATAAAAGTATATATTTTATCTCTTATACAATACATACACAAAATAGAAATGCTCATTGAACTTGGTCAAGCACATACTTTGTTATTATAAAAGGAACTTCTTAGCTACTTAAACTATATTTGCCTTATTTTAAATATTATCTGCTATGCATATGAAACATTCAGAATTATCAATGTAGGTATAATTTTACCAAACTTGAAATATCAAACATAAATGTTATCTGTTATTGTAGCCTCTATCAAATCTTATTCCTTGCAATCACTCACATTCCAATGGCCTTCTCTTGTCTTGTGATTTAATAAGCCATACTAAAATGTGTATCCTAATTATACAGTTCAGCTAACTCATGAATGCACATACTACAAGTGTTCATTCAACAGTCAGACAATTATTTACTAGAGTCTTAAATTTATATCTAAAGATCTACAATTTAAGGAAAGCAGCTCTTTGCAATGTATAATGTTAATGATGCATGAGAATGCTTACAGAGGGCTGAACTAATAAAATCCATTTCATATCAGCCCATTAACTGTGTTTCCTTGGTTGGAATTGGCAAACCAACCAATAGAAAAGAACAAAACTGAATAAGGAAATAAAACATCTTGAAACAACTGTTATCCTTTAAAATATCAATTTTTTTGTAGTATTAACTTGTACGCTCTACAATGTGATTTTTATTGACACATCTTTCTCTAGTATATTACTAACTACTTCAATGTTAAGTGTTTATTGCAATTTTATAGTACCATTCCAAGCTTATATAATACCTGCAGAAGAGGTACTTCATAAGCATATCTTTCTAAAACAGCTATATATGTATATATATAATCATATATATGATATGTATAATATCTAATACATATATTACATATTATATAGTATATAGTATAAGTAAATTTTAGTATATATTATGTATCATATAATGTATATTAGATATATGTCACACCACTTTAAAACACATTCCTAAATCTATAATTCAAAATTAATTTTTTGCTTAGATTTTTAATACTCTAGGATAGTTTAGATTTGAAGTAATTAAAAAAATTATCTAATCCAACATTCACATTGATTCCTATTCAAATCCAATGTTGTATACTAATCAGCTGACCAATTCCATGTCTTAGCATATAGTGATTTTTTCTACACATACTCCATTCTTCCCTACCCACTTTTCCTTCTACTTTACACAGTGAAATGAATAGCAAAAAGAAGTATCTTAAGAGATAAATGGGACACAAAGATTTCTTGCTATAATCAATATATTTGAGATTTTTGATTTTAGAAAGGAACATGGAGGTAGTTTATAAGCATATCATCCAAATTTATGGGTAAGCTGAAACTGTAACAATTTACCCAGAAACCATTTTATTCACTTATTTAACAACAACAACAAAATATTAAGATTCACTTACTGTGTGAGAGGCGTTATGCATTTTTCTAGAGATTTAAGACCAACAAGAACAGACATGTTCACTATAGAGCTTACATTGTACTGGGAGAGACTCAAGCAAGTTAAATTTCACTTACAATTTTTGTATTTGTAATAAATACCATTAACGGAAGAAAAAGTAGTTAATAGATATTGATATAGAAAATTAGGAACAACCTTAAAATCTGTACCCCCATAATATGCTGAAATAAAAAAAAAAAAAAAGAAAATTAGGAACAATTGGGAAAGGACTTCTTTCTACAGGTTGTCAAAGAGGGCCTCTCTGACAAGGTGGTCTGGGTGTAAAGCAGAGAACAGGTGAGCTGTGTGGAGAACTGGGTGAAGGGCCATGTAAACAGCAAGATGGGCCTGAGGTACAGGCTCGAAGAGGGAACGGTGTGGGCATGTCTGGTGACCTGCTGATGTCCAGCGCATTTGGAAAGTACAAGCAGGGAGAGAGCATCACCCAAAGAAGTAGAGAACTCACATCAGGACCAGCGGTTTCCTCAGAACCCCTAGTTTTCTTCTTTCCTCAGGCTTATATTAAGCTGCCATTATCTCCTTAAATCCTCTACTTTCCTCACAGAGCACCAAAAGTATGAGCCACTACTGTGTCTGATTAATCAGACAACCAAGAAGTTGTATTTGTACAGTAATCTGCATTTTAAAATAATGTTGAAACAGTTGTCATTTTATTTGGCCCTCATACCAACATTCTGACATAGCTAGATCAGGATTTAAAAGTGGCATTTACACAAGAGTTAACTGAAGTCTGGGGTACCATTTTTTATTACTATGTATTTTGCTGCGCATTTTACATCACAGGACTTGTCAGCCCCTTGTGCTTTTTGCATTTTGTTTTCATTTTTAAATATAACTACCTTACATTCTAGCGTGCAGAGATTTCTACCTTGTGGAAAATCCCTGGGGTTATCAAATATCCTTTGGATGCAGTTCGCAACTGCCCCATTTGCTTGTGTTAGCTATTTCTGTGACTCTTTGTGACTCTCAAATGAAAAGCCATTTTTATCTCTGGTAAACCCCTTTTGATTCTATAAAATTCACATTGCTTTATGTTGGAATGAAAGACTGTGAACTATTCAGTCATATCCTTAGCTGTTCTCTTAGGCACTTCAGTGTGTATGTCCAGAAGGATCCCCCAGTATAGAGGAATTGCTCTCATGGGGCCACTTTAAAGATTCAAGTCCCTGCTTCCCAGCCTGGCACTGTGCAGAGAACTCTGTGCTAACACTGCATTCTTGTATGATAAGCTCCCCAAGAAGATAAAAAGTAGCAAAGTCCAGAAATTGCTGGGGTAACTCATAGATGCTGATATTAATTTGAAAAGTAAATAGAATATAGTCACATGAGAACACAAGAACCTTCTGACCTTCTCTATGGCGTCATAATATACTTGGATTTGCTAAGTAGGATAAGGTTATTTTCCTCTATGTTTTCATTCCTAGAATTGTAATATTTTCCATCACGTAGAAGTGGAACCCTGGAATGCATAAATTTACTTTCTAAATAGGGCTTGTTCATACACAATTATTCATTTATTAATTGAAACTTTTTTAGCACTTTCTATTGTGAGTTTATTCTAGATGCTAAGATTACAAAGATGTATAAAGAAGAAAAATAAGCAGATATTGTCCTGACAGTGCTAGAAGAGACAGATAATTAAAACATGCAAGTTATGCTGCCAAATAAACAATACTTAAATTAGAATATGATAAATGCTACAACAATGGTATGTACAGAATAATTCTGGATCTCCTAAGAGGTGCCCTGGACCCAGACTAGAAGCATAAAGTAGGACTTCTTAAAGGTGATGATGTCCTAGCTGAATCTGGAAAGACAAGTAATAGGTTAAAATTAAGTCTCCAAAATTAAAGCACTTGATATATTTCATATTAGGAAATCTTATTATGAATAAGCAAGAGACATTATATAAAGAGTAAAATTCAGGAATTAGATTACCCAAGTTCAATTTAATGACAGACTGCTATTATCTCAGCATCAATTACTGTCTAAAATAATACTGTGTTTTATCTTGTGCTCTTTTCACAGACTTTCGGGTACAAAAAATATCCTTGTCTACATTTGCATGCAAATATTTCTATCAAGTGTTATGATAACTAACTGTATAGTAAATAACTTTTAGGCTTATTTTACCCTATCAAAGCTACACAGCCTCAGTGTTTCTATTTGTAGCTTTAAAAAAAAAAAAGATATTTTAGCCTAAACTTGCTGCTGTATAAATTTTCTAAATTTGCTTTTGAAAGCAAAACCCTTCAGAAAGTAGTTTATTGTCTCCAAAGAGCTCAAAGCCCAATTATCTTCTCTTTTCTCACCCCGTAACACTTTTACTGTATTATAACTATTATTCTTTCTATTACTTCTGTTGATAAAAACAAACAAAGCAAAACAACACATCCAACAACTGGTAACACATTTGGGTCCCATCAAGTTCCACAACAAAGAACTTCAATTTTATAACTGCTGAATATTTATTTTCTTTTGATATAATTGCCCATGTTTTTGTCTATCTTCCAATAATGTCCTAAATTGTGCTTAGAATATCATTCTAACTAGTATAGTAAGTTCATAAGCTACTAAGGGTTTTAGGATTTTTAAAAAAGCAATTTTTTTTAGTTTTATAAAAATAAATCAAACTTGGAAAGAACAAAAAATATGTGTTTAGCAAATATTTTAAATTGAACCCCTTAAAATTCCCCAATTTATAAGCCAATAGATTCCTAAAAAATGGGCCTACTACATCAGGAAAAAAATATAATATTTGGATTTATGATGTTAATAACAAGATTCCAAACTGCCTTTCTACTCTCTACTAAAATAATATTAATCTCTTCTATGAGTTTCTTATGTAAAAACTCCTTGAAAAGTATTAGTCCCAGTGAATTTTGCCTGATAAATTGATCTGTGAAGGTAATGGTGAGATCTTATTTATAGAATTATAATAATTAGCACATGAAGTGGATCTGAAAGTAACCTAATCAGCTTCACACTGCAAAAATAAAACAAACAAAACCTAATCAGCTATCTTTGAGGCTGAACATAATACAGACTTGTTTTATCTGTTTGATGAAAGGTAACAGATAGAATACATTTTGGAAAAGTGATAATTACTTTATATGTATATTATATCTTTGGTCAAATCTTATTGGTAAACAAATACCCTGATAATTGCTGGTATACTTCCCATTATAAAATGAATAAATGACAAAAATAACTAACATGTTTTAATCAATAACTATTTTTAATTCCTTTTAATTCTATAATAAGGTAACTTTTAAATTCTATAATAATTCTATAATAAAGAATTTTAATTCTATAATAAAGCAATAAGATAAGTTTTCATCAATATTCCTAGAAAATCATAACACAGAAAAGTCACTTGCCTTTAGTTACATATATAATAAGTGGCAAATTTTAGTACTCTTAAGTAACAAGTTATACTGTTTCCTGAATATGTTATATAGGTTATACAGACTCCTAACTTGATCCATAAGTAAATACTTGCACATTAAGTTAAAAGTTTCTTCTTTTATGTTAAAAGTTCATTTTTACTTTATCATATTCTAGATATATGACTACTTTTGCAGGGACTTTCACTTTTTAAATTTTTCTGATCTCTAGCTTCTTAGCAGATAATAGTATGAGAATATAGAAACCCAATAGTACCCTTAAACTGTCATTGTATTAGTTTGCTGGAGCTGCCATAACAAAGTACCATAGACTAGGTAGCTTATACAAAATTCTGTATGAATAATCAATATATGAGGTATCCAAATATATGAGCATAGTCATTTCTCTTTGGATTTATACTTAAAATCAAAATTTATTTCAGGTTTTGATAGTATGACAGGAAAAATAAATTGTCGTTTACTTTAGATTCTTTGAATTGAAATGTTACAATATTTGAACTGTGAATTCATATCTGTAGGTGAAAATCTTCGTGTTTTTGTTCCTTTTGTTTTCTTGTTCAGGATTGCTAAGAGTTTATCAATTTAATTAAGATCTCAAATATTTGCTTTTTATCTTTTTTAAATTTTTCTATTAGTATGATTTCAATATATTTATTATTTCTTCCAGTAATTTTAGATGATTTTCTTATCTTCTCTACTTTCTCATAGTTAAAATTATATAACTACTTTAAAGCTTTTCTCTTTTTCTAATAGAATTTTATTTATAAAATATTTATATCTCTTACCCCAGCTTAAGTTTTAGCCTACAAATTTTGCTATGCTTTATTTTCATTATCATTCAGTTTAAAATACTGCATAATTGCCTTTACAATTTCTTCTTTGAATCATGTGTTATTTAAAAATGTGTTATTTAATTTTCAACTATTTAGAAATTTTCCATAATAGATATTGAATTATAACTGGTTTCTAATTTACTTTTATTATGCTTGTAAAATATGCTTTGTAAGATTTCATTCCTTTGATTAAGACTTGTGTTTTATAACTCAGTGTATACCATTTCCCAAGTACATGGAAAAGAAAATGTATCTGCAATTGCTGGATGTAGTGCTCTTTGATAGTATCATTCTGATCCTCTATATCCTTACTGAATTTTTGTCAGGATGCCCTATTAATTACTGAATTGTTGAATGACCATCTTTACTCTGCCTATATTACTCATTTTTGAGTCTATTATATCTGACATTAATATAGCCTCCCATCTTTTAAAAGTAGCACTTACATGCTATATGTTCTTATATTTTTTATCAAGATATTTGCATCTTTGCATTTAAAAGCCATTTCTTATAGATAGTATATAGTTAAACTTTCCTAATTTATTCAGTTGGACAATCTCTACTCTTTGACTTTTCAGTCCATTTACATCTGGTGTGATATTGATATAGTTATTTTTAAGTGTACGCTGTGCTTCGTGTGTTTCATTTGTGTCTGCAATTTTTATCCCCTTTGTTCTTTCTTTTCTGCCTTTGTGTTAATACATTTAGTATTCTATTCTGATTTTTCTATTTTTTAGTGATAATCTCTCTGACCAGAGTGCACATCTTTAACCTATTGCAATCTATTTAGAGTTAATGTTGTCCGACAGCACGTAAAATGTAAGAATATTGCAAGCTATCTTTTATGGTATTGTTATCATACCTATTAATATCATGATAGTGAGTTATATACAACACATGTTATATTACTATTTCTTTCTTTAAACATTACATTTATAAAAATATTTATTAGTTATGATAATGTCAACCCTGTCCTGTGGGTCTGATGGTATTTCCCTTTAGCTTTGATAATTTTCTTTAGCATCTCTTGCAGTAAATCTGTTGTTAAAGAATTCTCTTAGTTTTTAATTAAAGATGTCTTTATTTTACCTTTATTTTTGAGCTATGTTTTTACTGCATATAGAATTCCAGTTTGATTATTTGTAAGCTTTTTTTCAGCATTCTAAAAATAATTATCCAGTATTCCCTTTTCTTCCTGCCTCCATTGTTTCTGGTGAGAAGTCAGCACATTTGTATTGCTATTTCTCAGCATCCAATGCATTGCTAGTAAGCCAGTCCACTCAATTTTTTATTTCTGCAATGAAAGTTTAATTGCTGGAATTACAGTTTTTATTACATTTTTCTGCTGAGAATTCTATGTACCCATTATGCACATAATTTTTAATTCCTTGAATATATTTATAATAACTGTTTTAAAGTTAGCGGCAACATCTGAGTATCTTCTGTTCTGGTTTCTATCCTTAATACTTTTTTGTTCTTGAATATAGCTCACATTTTTCTGTTCCTTTGTATGTCTAGTGATTTCTGATTGGATAGTGAACATCATGAGTAATATTTGTAACAAGTTGGCTATAATTAAAAAAAAATTTTGGTTAAAATAAAGTTTTCTTAAAATATTATTCTTCATGAAGTTACCTAATATATTAATTTTAGTTCTATAAGCTGTTTACTTTTTTAATTAAAAAAATTCTCAGACTTGTATCTGAAAAGAAAAAAGAAAGACTTTGTATTCTATTATATTCCTATAAAGAGTGAACTTTGTTCTATCAGGCAGTTAACTTGGCTGGACCCATACTCCAATCTCTATTTCCTCTACATTAGGTAGCAGCTGAAACATGCTCATTTTTTTTAGCTTCTAGTTGCTACATTTACCTAATCACCTGTGTTCCCCCAAGTATTTACAGATTGACATATAACCACATAGTTGGGCAAGATCTGAATGTAGATTTTGAAGTCTATCCTTTCTGTGACTTCTTCTTTCCAAAATGTCCCTCCTAGCTTTCTGCCTCCTCTTTTAGCTCCTAACTCTGTTCTTTGACCTCAAGCCAAGTAGATCACTTTGAGTTATATGTATATCGCAAAGTGATGGGCCAGCAGCCCTAGGAAACCTCATTCAATTTTCTAGCTTTAGAGGAGTAGCTCTGGAAGACATCTTTTATCCTATTTCCATATTCTCTAACCCTAAGATCCAAAAGCAATTAACATTTGAATAAAACTGCTCCAGAAGGAAACCACCAAAAAGAACACATGTAAAACTATTCCTTTATGTTGATAATAAAACTTAAAAATGCACCACACACACATGATTTAAGTAACATACAAATCAAAGGAAAAATAGAGCCTAGGTTTTTTATATAAGAGACTCAAGGTAGGTGGCTTAAATAATCTCTGAAATTACTGTCATTTTCAATAATATACAACTTCCAATTTGTGTACATCTTTTATCTCTTAAAATGTTAATTCTTGGGGTATCTAAAGCTCTAGTTAACTATACCATTCATTCCACAACTTAACTGTATGTTACAAAACAAAAACCATGTAAAAAAATATTGTACATATTATAGAGGCAACTGCAAATGGAATTTTATGACTGAACCATATTTTCTACTTATGATATATGTTAAATTTTCTCTAGAAACAGGATGCCTTTAAAATAGGAAATATTAGTAAGGTCTTAGTCTATATGTTTTGTTTTTCCTTATTTGTTCCTACTTGTCACAGAGGCCTGACCATATTGTCTTTCTTTTTTGATGCTAAAAAAGATTGTCAGGATAGTTTGCTTATATTTAAAAGTCACAATAATACAGGCTTTAATATACTTATAATAACTATTTTAAAGTTAATGGCAACATCTGAGTATGGTGATCAAATCAGGTTAATTGTAGTATTTATCGCCTCAAGCATTTATAATTTCTTTATCCCATGCACCCCATATATATGTACTATTACATATATCCACCATAATTAAAAATTAAAAATAAAAAGTCGCCATAAGTAGTATGTTTTTTGCATAGTTGTCTTAACAATAGAAAAAAACTAAGTCTTTATCAAATACAATCTTATTTTATTTTAGCACTAAAAATAAAATAAAATACCATTTTTACTCAATGACCTAGAGTAGCATACATAGTTCTTTCTTTGTGAATTTCCTCTCAGCATAAAGCATAATCAAAAACGGTTCAGACTACGTAAATCATCCAAAGTGTCTTATTTGACCAATATGCCTAGGTTTAAATAAAACAGTTATTCTGCTCTGGCAAATATTTTTAATGAATTTCAATTTCAAGTGTTTATTTGACCCTTTTATTTTAATGAATTTCAATCTCAAGTGTTTATTTGACCCTTAAAGAAGATTTAAGTAAAACTAGGGGGAAATAAATCAATCATGTTTTTCAGCCATAAATGAGAATAAAAAAGATGCCTTTAAGTGTAGATTTCTCTTTTTTCTTATACTGGAAGATAACTGATGTGCCTGAAAAAATAATAAGAAGAAATTTTTCTAGAAATACTTAGGTAGGAATTTAATGCATACACATTCTTTTCCTCATTTTACTTTACCTGACACTTCAGCCTAATCTTGTACAGCTACAAAAATCATCCTACTCCATCTTGCCTCTTTGTTTCAGTAACAGTAGAAGATACTCAAGGATGTCTTATCCATCTCATGTCTAACCCCCTTGAAATCTTCCCCCATGCAGGTTAAAGGCTAGAAATTCAAGCTGCCTTTTCTATACTTCCTTACACCTCATGTTCTGCATAAGGCCTAGCTCCCACCAGAGAATTGATCATATGTGATATTGTGCAGGGGTAAGGGAAGACCAAGAAGTGTCCCAAAAGCTGATTCTTAAAGCTTTTGCACAGAAGGGCACATATTCCTCACACTTATATTTTACTAGTCTACATTTTATTGACCAGAGTGAGTCACAAGTCTAATCTTAATTAGTTGCATGAGATACTTTCACCAAGGAGAGGCAGCAAAGATCTGAGAACAACAATATAGTACTTTAAGCAAGAGAATGGCATGATTTTATTTATATTAGGGAATGGATTATAGGGAGACAAGAATACAAGAGTGAAACTAGTTAAGAGATTATTTCATAAATCCAAGAAAGATACAATCTTGGCTTCTGTAGAGCAGTTCTGGAGGTAGAGAGAATTTAATGCATTTTGGCATATGTAGTAAAGTCAACATGACTTGTTGACGGATTAGACATGGAGGATCAAGGAAAGAGATAATTCAAAGATGACTCCTACCTTTTTGATTTTACCAACTATTATCAGCATTAAACCAGAAAACAGAATTCAGGGAATATAATTCACTTTCCCATTTCACTCTGAAATGAAATGCTTTCCACGACTGCCACAGAAAAAGTAATAGAAGATGCATCTACATATGTCTTACAAAGCATTAAAAAATATATAATACCTATGCTGTATACAGTGATCTAAGGCCAAAAAATAACTTTTTTACAAAGATAAATAATGCCGATAACAAAACTTAAAAAAGAAAGTACAAAAAAGGGAAAAAGATTTAGATTTAGATTTCTTGAGGGAAAAAATCTAACTTTATATTATAAAATTAGATTTCAAAGAACCTTAAAATTATAATGCACAATGATTAAATAGCATCTAATCCAAGAATGCAAGTATAATTCAAAATTTATAAACTCTCCAATATAATAATCACATAAGGAGGTCAAAAGAGAATATAAATCACATCACTTCTTATCCCTGTTTTTCCTATGTGTAAGACTTTGTTGTTGGAATTTCTTCTCAGAATGTTTGACTAACAAGGTAGTTAGTAGAACAATGAGATTCAACTACTTTCCACTCGATTTTTTCCCAGTCCAAGTCTCTAGTGAGTAATTTGTATCTCAGTGATCTCCAGTATAATTGACTTTCAGTTTAATGGGCCCCAAGCTTCTACACAAAGGATTTATTATCTTAGGGTACTTTCACAGACAAGGCAATAAGTGCTTTTGGATTGTTTCATTTAAAGTTTCTTCATTCTTATTCATTATCAATAGTGGATGAGAAGCTGGAGATAAATTCATATTGTAAACATGGAAGGCAACAAACTACTACTCACAACTAACTGAAGCTCTTCCTTTATTCATTTATTTATAGGCTCCTTCATTGATATTTATTTATTCATACACTCAACAAATATTTATAGCATTCCTACTATGTTCCCAACACTGACAGGTTTTAAGGGCAAAATTTCTGAGACTGAATAATCTTATTCTTTTAAAGTCTTTACATCTAAACATAAGGAGGATATATTTAAGAAAAAAAAGGTCAAAAGAAGACAATAAGGCTCAAGTTAGTTTAAAACAAATATTTACAAGATATTCTAGCTAGATAGAGAGATAGATAGATGGAGTGTGATTACCAAGTGTTAATCTTGCATGGGGACCACATAAGTACAATATGAATATGCTGTACTAAGAATAGAAAACAGAGAATTTGTTCAATTTGTCTTTGTATCAATGTGATTGCATCAGAAAGCAGATGGCACATACTTAAATTTGGGAAGCATTTAATAAAAAGATTAATTATAAAGCTTAAAGGAGGATGTAGCAAAGTGCAAGGTGTACTGCAGGCTCTACTGGGACTAGGGACAGTGTGGCTGTTACCACTCCTAGATCCAAGAGATAAGGAAAGAGGGCTCCCAGGATTGTCTTGGAGAAAATGCTACAGAGATGGGCAACCAGCCTAAGACAATCCAACAGGGAGGAGATTAGGAGAAAAAATACCCAGACTTCACTTTTCCTTTCCCACCAACCTCCCATGGGCTCCTCATTACCCAAACCTAACCAGAAGCTAGAGCAAACGTTGATATAGTCATAAGCAATTAGCTCTTCCAAGGCAGAAAAGACGATAAAAATGCCTGGATGGTAAAAATCGGTAATATCCACAAAAAGTCTTCTCAAGTACAATGGAAATTTGTGGAAAAAAAATTTATATATAAATATTATAATTCTCCTATCACAATTGGAGTCATATCACACAATTGAAAACTCATAGAGAGTTTATATTATGGTGCCTAATAGCTCCCTAATGACGACTTAAATGACATTGAAATGTAACTTGAGTAACCTGTTTCCCATGGTAAAAAGTAGATTGAGATGCCTCACTGTGAAGTTCCATATCTATAGCAGCAGTTATCTTGATAGCTCTAAGAATTTCACCGAGCAAGTACTCTTCTTTGACTCCACCTTATCTTGGGACAGGAACACAGTTCTCATCTGCCACCAGAAATCTTGCTTCAGAACAAGCATCCAAGCAAATAAGCTAAAAATCTTATTTATAAAGTAGCTGATACTCTTAGTATCTCAGAGAAGGGGCCCTCAGTCTCTGCTGCTAATGCTAGAGAAACTAGACACCTAGGGGTTTATGCAACATGCCTAGGACAGAGCTGCCTAGCCTATT